>HE668000.1:30349-40667 GCA_000313835.2 Heliconius melpomene melpomene | reverse complement strand
AAAAATTATAAGCCATATGCTATATACAGTTACAAATAATTAAAACCTTTTGCAGGTATATCTTAGGGATGATTTTAAAGATATCGTATGGTAGATTAAATACGAGATAAAGATATAAAAATAAAAAACGGGCCGTTTGAAAGAGAACGTCACGTCAAGTGAAACGTCAAAATGTGACAGTTTCCGCGCGGCGTGGTGCGGGCGGTGCGCCTGCGCAGCTCTCGTACGTACCCGTACGTGCGTTGCTCCCGTCTTCTTGGAAACATCGTCCGTCTTGATTTGTAATTGTATGACGTTTTGCAATTAATTTGCCATATTAAAAACAATTTGAGGCATTTAAGAATGGATGACATTTCGTGCTAACCTTTTAGTTTCGTTTCATTAAGGTTTGTTTTGGTATATATTTTTCTTAGTAAAGTCCTATGTTTTTTATATGTAGATATAAGTTATTTTGTTATGGCAATTCATTCATATACAGGGTGGAATTGTCAGCACCACTTTAAATGAAACCACAGTTTTAACTACTCTATACAGTTTTAACTAGTCTAATATAATTCGGAAAAAAAATAATTCCCAAAAATGAAAAAGTTATTTTTTCAAACAAAATAAATAATAAAATTATCGTTTTAAAATAAAACGCCATTTGTAAAGTATAAGATAGGCACGCACACACTTACCTGTCAAATCGGAAACGTCGCACACGTATGTGTGCGTCACACGAAATACAGGTATGGATAAAAATCGTGAAATGAAAAAAAATCCTACGTCCATACTGTTGAGGTACCTTGATTAATTTCTTAGGTGTGGGTTTGAAATATATTACCCTATATGCAGTTTCAATAAAAGAAGCGCTGCCTCTTCCACTCTGTATATGCTTCAATATATCATATTTAGCAGTAGTCGAGTACCACCACCACAGAAGGAATTTCTGCCTATAACAACCGATAAGAGGCTCCATTTATGCTCTCTTCAATATTTCTTCCTATCTTTAAGTTTCACGCTCTTTCCCGCATCGAACCTATTAACTATTTGAAAGGTTACTCCGATCCTGAAAAAAATATCAAAATATTTATATTCAATTTCAAATATTTCAATATTATGGAATATTTTCAATAATACCTATAAGATACAACGCCATTGGCATCCGATGTCGATTATTATAGATTTAACGCTCGACTGCCCAAATAGACGAACGAGGCTATGGTGCGGACGTTTTCCAGTTCTTGTAAAATGACAATAATGGTAGCACAAATTATATTTTCAAAATAATTATTTATGCGTCATTTGCAGTAATCGGTGGACGGATGTGGGAATCCAAGATGGTGATGTCATTATATGACAGATGATAAAATATTTAGAGATGTATAAATATTTTAACACGCTTAATTTAAGTTTACGTTACTTTTCTTCTAACTAAAAGTAAATTAGAACAATTATTTCATACCTGTTATACAGAATATACTTTTATTAAATTAGTGAATCAATTTTACATTTTTAAATATAAATTAATTATAAAAAAAACCTATAAATACCTGTTTATTATTGAAACGATCTTGCCCCGGGCATAGTAAATTGTTTACTTTTATAAAAACTTACAATAATACAAAAGGAATCGCGGAACGCTGTGAATCTGCATTTGATTGCAAACGCGATGGTCGCGGGTTCCGTTTCCATTCGGGGGAATAAACTGTTTTCATTTCCCTGTTAAGCTAAAGTGCGGCGTTGAGTTACGCCACTCAATACAAATTATTTCGATAATGGGATAGAAAGCGGGTCTCTGCCTAGCTGCGTCCTTTGCTCTATGTCCGCCTATGGATTTAAAAATGTAAGATATTAAATAACTATACCGACGCAAGGATTTTTGAAACTTTGAAGCACACCGAGCGAAGCTATAGATAATTGTCCTAGACAAGTGTATTTTTATTGCCTAACAAAAAAGTTGAGCATGTATATTATAAACATATATTAACAATTCTAGGTGACAATTAGACCCGATAACCACCGTGTTCCGTCAGATAGAACTATAGAACTCTGATGGTAAGATCTTGAATCAATCTTGATTTTCCCATTTACTATAATTCCTTATAATATTTCTTGAAGCATACCACGAACAATAGTAAAACAAACATGCAAACTATTAACTCTAGTCTCTATAGGTAGAACAGTTCTTCCCACACCGCCGCCGCCGCCGCCGCCGTCTGCACGAATTGAAAATATGAAATAACTTTGTAAACATCTTAGCATTTTCAATTTGTATATACGTTTTTGATACTTGCCAATAATATTTTTTAATTTTTGTATTACAGCAAATTCAGACATAAAATGTCTCGTTTTCGTTTCTTCGCGTACTTTCAATAGTTTCCAGTTTGTAATTGAGGTTGACGGTAATTTTAAAAATGTTTCGAAGATTATGAAAATAATTAAAAATATATCATACATTTGTTAAGACGATTCTGTATTATAGAACACGTTTTTATATTGATATATTAAGCTTATACATATTTTATTCCCAATTAAAACCATATCGCTTCGTAATTTACAATAATTTATTTACAATTCTTTATTTTTACAATAATCCTGTTTTGGTAATTAACTTAAGTTTTTGCAATATTCTTGTAAACTTATAAGTTAAGTTTTTTTATAAATTTTATAAAGAAAACGTGGCTTTCTTCTCATTTATTTGTTATTACGATTAATTAGTTGTGAATATCACTTTACTTTATAAATAATTAACGTAAAAGTTAATCTAAATTAAGTCGACGGCAAGTTATAGTGAAATAAATTATAAATATAATAAGTATCTAAATTGTTAATCCTGACTTTAAACCGGGAGCCCAATGCACCGATGCGTGTTAACCAAATTACGACGGTAGGTGAAGTGAACTATGAAAATAGGATTTCTTTAAAACCCCCCTCTCCCCCCTTTTCCATTCCACCACAGGTAACGGGGTAGGATTATGGCGATTGTAGGAAACGATACCCAAAACTTGGCAGATGGTTAATTGCTTATATTAAGAAGTAAATTATACTTTTTTATTTATATAAGCTGTATCCCGCATACAGTAGGTGGATCAGAGAGAACCTAGTGTTAAGACACTCCGCTTCCCAGTTTAGACTATGACGTTATACCCCGAATGGGACAGCCTGAAAGACAAAATTTAGATCACCGTGGCCTAAATATTGGCAGGGCAAGTCTTTTTTTTTTTTATTTTTCTCTCTTAGAACTCATTGTAAATTTTTATGAAATATTTTTTATACGACTAAACGAGGAGAAGGGATTCAGTCATCATCAGTTCATTTTTGCACAAGGTGTAGCCTATGAGTTAACCTTAAAAAATTACATTTTCACACGACCATGTTGCAAAATCCTTAATATCAAGCAATCAATTAAACGTTATAAAACTCAATTCTATAGAACACATGTTACGCATGAGAACATTTAATACCTTTTAAGTTATCTGTTTACAAACCAAACACTACGTTGTACAATGGAGAGATTATCATCCTACATTTTTGTAAGTCGGTCTCGGCGAGCGCTAAAACACGCTGAAAGGACTTCGCCGGCAATTTTGTATACATAAGGCGGTAAAAAATCTTCTTTCTAGTGTAAATCCCGCCATCGGTACGCCTTTGAGGTTGTATCATTATAAAAAATATATTATTTTAGTTCATATGTGCTTGTGGTTCAGTGGAAAATCTGTGTAGTACACTAAAACTCGGGATATAGATTCAAATCTAGTACATATGTAGAGTAATTAATAAAAGGTGTCAATGAAAGATTAAGGAAACTCATTAGTTTAAGATTTTAAATAATTATTACTTCTCTAGAAAATTACCAAGCAAATTGTAATAGTATATAGGACTTTTGGCATGAATAAACTGTTGAGAGCCATCTGTAGGAGGGTAGCAAAATCTTGGCGTCTGACCTTTCAACTTTCACCTGGGCCATCTCTTGTTGCTCTTACATTACCTCCAGAATCCTCCTTGTTAATAGATGTCGTGATGTTTCTCTAGCTACAGTTTACAAACTAAACATAGCCTTTTTAATATAATTAATACACTTTATTATTAATACCTATACATAAGATATATTCATAAGCATTTTGAGATGGTAACAAGTGCAAATTCAGATTTAAAAAATTAGGTTGCGATTTGTCTGGTTTTGTAAAGTACAGTTTTTGGCACTTAATAATTAGTTAGATTGGAGTCTTATAAAATAGTCGAGATCTATGTTTTATCTTAGACAATATCGACTTATAGTTTAATATTATACTGGTTTTGAGGCCGCCATGGCCCAACGGCAGAAGAGTGTGACTGTAACGAGACGATTGTGAGTTCGATCTCCACTCGAGGCAATGAATAATTATTATTTATAAATATTTTCATTTCTTCGCTCTGGCACCAGGGCAAAAGCCCGGCGCTAAATTCTACCGGTCAATACGCAATGCCTTGAAAATTATAGTAGGTGAGGAACAGACTGTCTTAACACTAGGTACCTTCTGCCTACCCTGCTACGTGCGGTATACAGAGTGAAATATTTTGTCAATTTACTTTTATGAATCCGTCACATTTAATCTCCCACAGACAGACTTAACTACGCTTAAATGATTGCTACAAAGTACCTTTCAAGATTCTTCCGTCAATAAACATATTAACTACAATTAAATCTTATAACAACAACGACGCAAACTTCGTCCTTAACTCTACAACTTATAAGTCTTCATTAGGCCTAGATATTGTTAATAAAATAATATAAGAATGACGTATAAAGACATTAGAAGTATTCCCCATAATAAGATATATCTTATGACGCCTTCAATCATTTAATAGAAATTCTAAAGATAACAGGTTTTACGCGTCATGTTGCACGTAATCTTTTTAAATGAATAATAGTTAGTAATACTGTGTGACGTATTTAGTAAGCGTTGTGATTGTCTTATATCGGTCTAAGAATATTTATATAGATTTAATTATAAGTGTTTAGTGTTTATTAATTTATCTTATTTGTGGTGATAGTGTTTTTGTTAGTGTAATTGGATAATGTACAAGATAAAAAAACTGTTTTTGTCCATTTTACGGTATAATTTATAAGCAATCAGCAGAAATTAACAATAAATCTGGAAGTGTTATTTAACTATAAGGACATAGTGGCGCAGTAACACAAGGTTTGTGGCTGTGAACATGACGGATGTTTGATTCCCATTTAAGAATTTATAATTACTATTTCCATGCTCTGGTAATAAGATAAATCGCGTTGAACTCCGCTAGTCAACACGTAATCTACTGCCTGCTACTTGTCGGATACTATGTGAAAGAGAAAAGTATTATAAACTGTGTAATACACAGCAGGCTAGACAGGGTCCTATTGTTAAAGCGCCCCTTTCCCCACTTTCTACTGAATTCTGGAGGCATTGCGTGTTGAATCGTGGATCTCAATACTGCACTTTGCCCCGATACGAAGGGCTAAATTATATATTTTTAAATAAATATTTAATTTCCTCGTGGTGGGATCGAACTCACAACCACAATTTGTACCCCACGAATAGACTAACCTAACACGTAACTATATTGTGAATATTTCACGAGTATTTTTTCCACTATCATCACTTTAATTTCCTCCAAACTTCCCCATTACCTTCAACAATTGAGCTAAACGGAAAAATAATAAAAAACGAATCGTTCTCACCATAATAGAATTGCGGAGAGTAAATTGAAATGAAAGGGAACATATCGATGGACCCCAAAACTAACAGACCGATCATTAAGCACCAAATAGCAATTATAACAAAAGCGAAACAAATAAAAATAAAATCTACACAATAATAAATAACCGCCCTATCTCGCCCTTGGCTTACCACGGGGGTCGGGGGTCCAACCCTATTGTAAAAATAGTGATGTGCTCGACGCTCTGCCGTACCGCCGCTCTCGATATATATGGATACAAGTGACTCTGACCTTTAGAATGTCTTGGTTTATAAACAATATTTTTTATGAATATCGATTTTTAGTGGTTTCTGTGTTATATTTGTTGATTTTATATTATAGTAGCGTTGCGTTGTTGGAATCTTTGAATGAATGATGGATTTTGATTCTTATTATAATGAAGTAAAAACTAAATAAAATGTGACTTATGTTGTTTATGTCGTACAATATTGAAGAATTGAGAGAAGTCATTCAGTCAGTCAGCTTTCAAAAGAGATAAGTTACAATATTTGAAATATTCTACATTTAGGACAGAAAAATATTTTTTCTCTGTCATAAGCGGGATTTGGCTGGTTTCTTGCCAACGCGTGACACAGATTTGAATGACATTAAAAAAAAAATTGGAAGCTAACAAAATAATTATTGAATAGCATTGATTCTCTAAAATAATAGATATTACAAACCCTCTATATTTATATATTGTATATATTTTTTTGTATTGTTATAGGTGAAGGCAGTATTTTAACTGGATCTCTCTTAAACATGCATTTTTCTGTTGTATGATATTATTCTTTTTTTTACCGTACAACCTCTTTCGTGAGTTCTCCATTCAACGTGACACTGGCGAAGTGATTTTGTGCTCAACTGGCACGCTCGGAACGCCATAATAGAAAGAACAGAACAGAACAGCATTGATTCTAATATATTGCATGTGTTTAAAATTCTACATCAATCTTTATATCGAAACTTAACATTACGATATGGTTTTACAACATCTACCGCTTTAAATACCTATAACATTTTAAAATTTATATAAGATTGTATATTTTTCTTCGTTTCTTAACTCTTAACAAAAATTGATTAACGATTAACCCTTAATAAAAATTGTGTAAAATGTTTTCAAACTTTAGAGTTCTTTAAGTGTAATATTTACCTATATTTTTACGAAATGATCAACGTTTTATGTGTGTATGCTGAGATTAGCAGATTATTTTTTAGGAGCTGTAATATTTTCCACTTTGGAACTAATGTAGAACCTTCATTTCTTTCCCAAGACAATCTACTAGACATATGCCTTCTTCAATATATTTCTTATTAACTCGTTCCGAGCTGAGACTGAAAAAGCTAGAATAATTATCACCACGAGATGTCATTCGTGCAACATCTAGAGGTAATTCCCAGTATTTATTTGATACTTTTCAATAAAGTAAAGATTTTAATTTCAGTCTTAAAATCAAAATTAAATTATTACAATTTGCTCAAGGTTATACGATAAGAAACGCCAATTGTTATAAAGGCGACAATTCCCTGTATACGAATATTAATTTATCGATATTACAGCATCACTACAACCTCGCGGGTCGATCTTTATCCCCGATACAATTACACCCTGTGTGTAGACTCGTTACTGCTCAATCTTCTCAACGTTCCGCCTAAAATTACCTAAAAACGACTCTAAAACAAGGGGACAAAGTGCAAAATAGCTTTATAACGCCACCCTCAAACTTTCACCTCTTTCAATAGGAGTTTAAACCTAAATACCTTGCGTAGGAAAGCTTTCACTTTTCAGGAATTATTTTAGAAGTTCCTTTAAAGGGAATTAGACTTAATTGTTTTGTTTTAGGGGTGCTTTTAGTTTGGCGTCATTGAGTTTTTCCGAAGGCGGTAGGCTTAAAACTCCCGAAACCAATTCTCGAGGGTAGGAGGTTTAAACCATCCAAACAATGGATGGAACAATTCGATATTTAGCCGATTATAAATGTTCGTAATGCTCTTAGCGAAGTGTGATTTTTGTTTCGATTCTCAAGATCTTCGTCATGCTATATACAGACAACTTGTATAGTAAGAAAATTGTATAAATTATAGAATTTTAGATGTGCCTAAAATATGTACAATTTTATAGAAGGCGATTATGACCTGTATATAATAACCACACAAAGAAGTGAATAACGTGTCTCATTGGGAACGGAGTGACTTAGCACTAGGTTCCCAGTTTTCTACTCTGGTAGAGTAGACCTCTGCCTACCTTTCTATGTGTGGGATACTGTGTGAACGTAAAATAAAACTATCATAACTATCTAACATATAGTAAAATATATATTACTGGGCGCTGTACAATTTAGTAAAATGTAGAGACCATTAAATAGCTCTCTTTCTTTACTTTTTTCATTAGTTTCCATTAGCTAGCATTTCTTTTTTTACATTCATCGTATATTGTTATATTTTGTATCTGCATAACGATGCTTCTAATAATTATATATATTTCTCTTTTCCGATTTGAATTATGAAGAGAATGTCACTACCAATATTGAGACTTTTGCAAGATGTATATGTTAATAAAATAGTATATAGACACATATACTTTTACGTTCATATGAACTTACTTTACTGCCTGTTTTTTTGTCTATTTTTTATCTTCCACAATTTGCGAGGTCGACAAAACAAAAAAGAATCTAGTGACACTTTATTTTGTGCTTTACTTTTTGCTTATGATGATGTCACAGAAAACATTCACAAAGCAGACCTGAAAATACTATTACAGACACTAAAAATATTTTCGTAAACTAACTGTAATAAAAAAATTGTAAACCCATAATCTACGTCTATGGGCATCTACTTATATTTAAATATTTCTTAAAACTATCACAGCTATAAATCAGCTATACTTATATATAGTTTCGCACCACATATTTTTCCATTATCGTGCGGTCTATTAAGCGTAGGCTACAATGTGCAATTTGTCTAGTGAGCCATGTGCTGAGCTGCGCGTACGCAGCGCGCCCGGTCACTCGTGAAACCGAGTAATTGAGCGCGTGTCGTGCGCACCCAGCCTTATACTCTTATGTAATTTACGCTTTTAATATATCTATATAAATGAAAATAAAAAGTGTAGATAAAAAAGATATGATAGCTTGTGTCTTGGTGATTATAGTTTTCTTTGTGTAGGTCTTTCTCCCTTAAACTTTTCAGTGATCAATATTAAATATATAATTCCTGTGCGTAATGTAACTTTCAATAAGTGTTTTAATGGGTTATATTAAAATATAACGGTTGTCGCGGAACGCCACCATAGCAACTGATTGTAAATGGTGGTGGGTTCGATTTCCAATCAGGGGAACTAATTATATGTTTATCTTACGCTAGTTAGAAGACAATGCGTCACTATCACTCATCATGCAATATACCGAAATTTAAGGGTTATGCAGGAATGTTTTCATACTAGGATCCTTTTTTATAACAATGACAAATGTTATTAAAATTTATTTCAATAAAAATATTTAAAATGAATTTTATAATCATATCTATTAAAATTCTAATCTCCACTATCTATTTTATTCTAACCACAATACAGTGCAGAGTGCGCGTACGCATAGCGTGAGCGCTCACACGTGAAACAGTCTAATTAAGTGCGTATCGTGCGTAACCAGCCTTATACATTTATGTAATTTATCTATTATGTTTATTTATATGGGGATGTTTTAAATAAATATGCTTTAATTAATATAAAATTGGATTATTTTCATTTTATTCATATATTTTCGCTGGTAAATATAATCCTATCTTAGCTTGTTTAATTTTGGCATGTGACTCGTTCATTTCATTCTCTTTCTCATGAAATGTTTTGAATTTAAGTTCGGCATAATTCTTGCATAATATACAATCTTATATTATAAATTATTCATCGATATAAAATTTTAGTAATACTAAAATATACATACTTACATTTCTTTAGTGAGCAAGAGCTTTGTAATTAAGGTGATCTAGAAGTATACAAGTAGGTATAAAAGATATTTATTGAAGACATTAAACGAAAACCAATAATGTAATTGAACTTAAATTTCGACTTTTGTGAATGTAGAGTTCTTTTTTTAGTATCATAGCCTGTACGAAAACAACTTTGTATATTCTAAGAAATGATAGGGCATCGATAATTTTGCTTCATAGATATTTTAACTACTCTACTATAAATTACAGAAACGTTTTGTGCTATCGTTCAATCCAAAAATAAATATATTTAGGTCTAATAATAAACTAATATTATAACTTTTATAAATATTAGACCAGAATATTTCGAGGCTAAATTCGAATATTGAATTTTCATTATATAAATGGAAACAGCAAAAAATAAAATTAAAGGAAAATTTATGGCCAGCAAATGTATTTTGACATGTCAATGTCAGTTACGTGTATTTTTTGCAATAGTTGGCACAAGATATGATTTACTAATGAAAATATAACAAAGATCTATTTTTAGAAAAATCACTTTAATATTATAATAAATATGTTCTAGAGATACACGCACACTCATAAGAGATTTCTTCTAGAAAAATACTAAAAAAAAACTAAAAACCTAAGGTAAATATAATAGTTTCACAAACAGAGCCAATTGGTAATA
>HE668000.1:18933-30249 GCA_000313835.2 Heliconius melpomene melpomene | reverse complement strand
AGGTTGAAGGGGAAAGCTCTCGAGGCAACATTTTAAAAAATTGTTCTTTTAACTTTTTCAAATATTCAAACGCGGTATCATTTTAAATACTGGTTTGATTACTTTTTGTTTATGGCGACACTATTGTGTCTTCGTGAACAATTCCGTTGAATGGTGATTGTTACTTTAATTATTGCGATTTCTTTGGATGTCTGTAATTTAATTAAGTAAAGTTAATAATGTTCAGTGCGTACCAATTTATCAACATTTTCTTTTATATATAATACGTGGAAATGAGACATAAAATTCCTACCTATAAATGTAGAGATATTTTCTGATTAATCTGACCTTGAAGCTGAAATATATTTTGTACGTTTTCTAAGGCCTTGTTATCATTGTTTCTAAGAGACTCCTCTTCTCCCCCCTCCTTCTCTCCTCCATTAATTATATGAACAGAAAAAAACTATTCCTAGTTAATTTTAAGTTTATTGACTGTTGTAAATATTCCAGCATTTATAATTTTTTTACATTATAACATCCCCTTCTCATTAGATGCAACACGATTATATATTCAATTCTTTGTTTAATTCATCGCCACGGGCGGCGAAGGGTACATATCATTAATAATATTTATGCTATTGTTTTGTTTCCGTTAAATATATACAGATTTTGTGTTATTTAAAGAACGGTTAAGCGCTACACGCTTAGGCAATGCTTGGCAGTGGCTTCCGATATTTAAATTCATAACTCATTTTATTTCAGAATATTTTTTTGGTCATTCTGCGTGATAAACTTACGATAATCTACTTACGATGTGATTTTAACCTTTAGGTAGGCATAATTTAATAAAATATAAACGTTTTCCATATACATATATAAAACAGATTATATTATCGCGTTATCCCGCCCAGCAGAGAAGACAGAGGAAATCTGGAAACCTAGTGATAAGACTTCGTTGCCATTAAGACACTTCCATTCTCCACGTTTCGCCGAATTCTGGAGATATTGCGTGTTACCTATGTGAACTCAACAACACAAATAAATAAAAAATATACATAGACGTAACACTTATTTAAACATAAACTTTTTTGTCATAAATCTACATAAATTACGTCTTACCTAACTGGTATTAATTGATACTTGAGTGGCAATTGAATTCACATCACTTTAATTTCTTCTATATTCCTATACCTATTAGTATTTTCATTTAAAAAATTAAATCAGCTGCATTCCACACACAGCAGGCAGAGGCAGAGGTAACCTAGTGTTAACACATTCCATTCCTCACTCTTCGCCGTATTTCTCTCCATTTATAAAACATTTAGTGACAAAATCGAAAAGCGCCGTGCGGGTGACGGCGCACCGCAACGCACGTAGTGCCACCGCACGCCAAATTGGCCCGCGATCTAATCTGTAATCTATCGGTGAAAAGATTCCCATCCTTTTTTAATGTTTTTTTGTTTTGGTTTAAGTTTTGAGCTTTGAGAAATTTGTTTAACTATAAAGAAATTTATAATATACCTAATGATAACATTCATTAGTTATGAACAACGCAAGTAAATATATTAAGGTTTTTTGAAAGTCCAATCAAGTAGCCAAAAAACAATACCTTGCAAAGAAATTAAATATTTCATCTTGTCGAGCTGGAATCGAACCCACAACCTATAATGTTATAGTCACACCCTCGTGCTCCTGCCACCATTTCATCTTTCATTTTATCTTGTCATAAATATAATATAATTTTGCTGTAAAGCATGACAACAATATTTCTACGATAATATATGGAGAGATTTATTTATAATACGTATAATATAACAAAAAAAATAATTAATTTCAATTTATTATCAAAATATACCTCATCAATCACACACTACCTCATACAAATACCTACAAATGCTACAAGCAGTTTTCGCCACTCGCCTATACCTTACCGTATCTATCGGCATCGGCATCGGCATTCACAAAGCATTCGTTACTCGCGGATGTTGTGAGCCGCCAGTGATGCGTGTAAGGCGCAGCAGCTGCACCGCACCGTGCTGGATTTTACGTATCAACACTAATGTTTATATTTCTGTACTCTTGTATGTGGTTGTATGGACAGAGAATGTGGAGAGCGGAGTGTTTCTGTTTAGTTGCTATATGTGGAAGATGAGGCAAGTTAAAGATATTGTTTGTAGTTTTCGTTTTCATTTGTAAAATTAATTTTGAATTTGTCCTTGATTGATTAACAATATTATAGTTTTTCATTATTTTATTATGTTTAACATAAATGTGTACATATTAAGCTTTAAAAGCTCAAAAATAACAAAAGTTTCAATCAACTCTATATAACACAAGATCTAAGACAAAATAAAGGTTGCACAATAGCACGCAATGTTACAATACAAGAACAATCCCTTACGAATTGTAAGCACAGAATACATCAAGCGATGCGTAAATTAAGGATCCGACGCCATTCAGCCAAGGTATAAGTGCAAATAAAAAAAATATAAAATATAAAGAAAATACTCTACTCTATCTAGATGTCCCGCTGCGGTGTACATATTGTTCTTGCACAAATACTTTTTTCGTACTTATATTATTTATTTTTTAAATCCATTGTGGAAAACGAATTTTTAATGGTTGACTTAGGTCGAATTTTCGATCGCATTGTATCGACCGCCTTTGTAACGGATCTGTTTAAACGTAGCATTTGACCCGCGGGTTGGTACGAAAAAAAAATGTAACAAGTCAATCTGAGATAACCAGTCGTGACGAAAAGCGTGACATGGCATCGCGAAATCTCACAATTGTTAAGAGCGAGCGTGAAATTAGTTCTGAATAATGAGTACTAAGCGTTAGCAGCGTGACGATCGCCGCGTGTCAGCCATTGTTGTCGTGCGAACGCGTTTTTGTTGATTTTTAGGTTATACATTTTGGCGGGGGACGTGATTTGTGAATTAATTGCCTGTAATGCAACTTGTTATGGTAATAGTAACAAAATATTTGATTGTTAGCTTCATAATAGAATATTTTTTTCATATTTTTTACTCGACGTGAAACTCTAATATCATCTAAAGAACCCTCCATGTTGACCGCTTTTCATTGGATGGTCCGTCTAGACGTTTTACGCCGTTTTAACGAGAAAAATGTCACTGTATAAATTTCACCCTCTCCACTTATAATCTAAATCTACTTTATTATAAAAACATTGATATTAGATTATATTTAAATATATTTTAGTTTGAAATATCACAGGTTTTATGTACAAGGTTAACTTTATAACATATTTACGAACTCTATATACTGACCCATTAAGCATCACGCAGCTAGCTGACAATAAAATATTACCATTTAGTAAAGGCAGTCAAATAGTGGAGTGTAAAAGTTTTACATCTTTTGCTTAGCCGGCAGTCGGCACTCCGCCGCGCTAGACTCGGTTATAAAACCTAACCGTTTATGACCTGCCTCGGACATATTCTTGGCAATTTTATGTATATCGTTACATTTCCTTCCCTCTTAAAATAAATAATGGCTAATAATTCTTTATGGTGATAAAACAATGTTTTATATACAGATAATCATTGCTAATATTTAAAAATTATACAATTATGATAAAAAGTCCTAAAAATGGCAACGTAACCTAATTAAATTTTTCCCATAAACTAAAAACTAACTTAATATAGTCATTTATCAAACAACAACACTCATTCAACAACAAACATTAACAAAAAATAATAAAAAAAACTAAAAACTCAAAAAAAAAAACACAAAATATCAAAATAAACTTACACATTCGTGAAAACTTGCGTCCATACAAAACCGAAACTTGGTACAACATCTTTGTGGGCGTGTATTGTGTATGTGTGCCGGTATCGCAGTGTGCGCCCCCCCTGACACCGGCCCCCTACCCCGGTACCCCTAGGCCCCGCCCCCGTTGCTCACACGGCTGACTTGGAATCAGATGGCTCGGCCAGTCGTAATCGAGCCGTGACATCAACGGTAACGGTTCGCAGCTCCGGTATACCGGGTTCGATGATCACGGTACATTGAACGGTCAGAAACTTGAATTTGAGGGTACGGGACCCGTTGAGCTTGAACGGGTGAGGTGTTTGAGTGCAAGTGTTACGGACTGTTGTGTTTTATAGAGAAGATTGTTTACGGTAGGTCATATACGGTTTTATTTCTTTTTTGGTTGGTAGTTCTGGAGAAATTTTGCTTAGTTCTGTTCTTTACAATACATTGTCAGTTATTTAATTCTTCCTATTAACTCTATAACTATATATATCGTTGAGAAAAAATAATGTGCTATCCCGCCGTCATATAAGATTGACATTTTTTTTATTTTTGAAAAATAAGTATCAAACGCATCAATCACTTTTCATAGAAAATATAATATAAATAAATTTGACAGATGTAGGGACGTATAATATTTCGAAAATAATAAATTAATCACTATAATATAAAAGCAAGCTATTAAAATAACTCTGCAAAATATTTAACTTAATTATAATTTTAAATACTAGTCCTAAATTAAAAATATTATAAAACACTATGATTATTAGAATTAAATAAATATTATGAAATAGAAATGTAACTCTATTGACTCTATTTGTTTATTATATAGACTGCTGTAATATTTAATTTATTTTTTTTCACTTTAGAGCACTTTTATTCTTCATAAAACATAGCTTAGATATAGTCCAAAATATTTTTTTATTCGGCCTAATAACACAGAAAAAAAACCAGACTTTTTTAAAAATAAAATAGATAAAAAATTGTAATATTATAATAGAATAGGGTCGATAAAATTATCACTTTTTACTCTAAAAATATATATTTTTAAACAATAAAAAAACTACCTGTTATAAAACATGGGTGTCTCTTAGTAACTTGATATTTTATTTGGTATAAATTCCTAATGCGGGATATTTTAAATAGTAATCGAATCCTTCTTTCAATGTACCTATTGTTAGATAATTTGTAATAGTAAACATTTGGCCCTATAATTTTTTGCCCTAGTGTAGGTTATTTAATATGACATAATTTAAGAGGGTTTTTTTTTTATTTTATAACAATTAATAGTTTATTTCGACAAACATTGTTAGTTTTATTGAAAGTGATATAATTATAATTAAAACCAATAAAGCAGATACATTATTAATCTAAAAATAATAAATAAAGTTAGGTAAACGACAGTTTTAATATTGAATTGAACCATTGAATTGAATTAAAAATGTGTCTTAATTGAAATTACCAGTAATAAATAAAATAAATATAGATATTTAATAAATTACTTCAATTTTAAAAATTATCTACTGACATGCAACAAAATTGTGACCTGACAGAAAAAAAAAAACGACAAAAGCACCTTTGATCTGTACCGAATATATTCAATGGACTCTATTGTTAAGTGAGAGTTTGTGTCCGAAAATTTGTAATTTCGTTAAATAGAGATCTCCAAAATGTATTGTGGGGCAAATAATTTTTGCGGTAAACGATACTTGCTCTACAATGGGTGACAGTGACGGGGGTACCTACTGGGGGTTTTTTTTTCAAGTACTTACTCACTTTGAATCGGCTCCTTTTTAAATATGTTTTGAAATATCTGCTCCAAACATGTTTATCAGATGTGGGGTATAATTATTGGAATTGTTTAATTGAAATGAGTAGAATATTCAAGATAGAATTTGTAAGCTAGGTAATGAAATATTTGAAATTTAAAATTGATAGAGTAAAATGTCAATTTATGGTAATAATGATCGTACCAAAATATAAAATTTGTAACATGTAAATAGAAAATGTATTATTCATTATTTAGCTAAGTAGCATTGTAGAGACTTTTTAAAGAAAAAAATTGAGTCTTATCAGGTTTTAAAAATGTATAAATAAAAAAAACGGAGAATTTCTAAAATAAATATTGATATTTATAAAATAAACATTAAATATTTAAAAACTTATACTTATTACAAACATTCAATCTAATAACTAATTGTGACATACATTCAGTAGTTACACTTACAATTTTTTCCTAAAGTAAAATGACCTTAAAGTTAGCAAAAAAAAAAAAGAATGTTAAAATCAATAAATTTGAAAGTCAATTCATGCCGACAAAGTATCGAGGCATTCATACAAAACTATTATTTATACTTGAGATTTGTAGTATTTCGAGTGTTGACAACACTATTCGGGCCCCCATAGAGCATGTGACGATTTTTTTCCCTTTTTTCACCTATTAATGACATGTTTCGGACAAAAGAGACAACCATTGACATTTCTCATATTATTATACGGTGCTAAAAGCGATTCTGCAAATGTCTAGGGAGCTATTATTAATAGAAAAAAAAACTTGTAAAATTATTTTTTTGACATTGATACAGTCATTCCGTTTTTTGGATAGGTGTAGGGAATAAATGATACAGTGTGTAATTTTTGAAAATATCTAAATATATATAATTTAAGTTAATTTATTCAGATTAGTATTAAAATAATGAAGTGAGATGTAGAGTGTTTTCAAAATTCCTATTCTAAGCTAAGTCGTACAACAAAAATAATATAACTACATATAAATTAAGCTTGTAGTAATATTCTAACAATGTTGCAGACGGTTAGAATATTCCTTTAAAACATCCTTCTAAATAAATTGTATTATTAAAAATATTCATGTCTTTCTAAAAAGTATGAAAAAGTTGTTTCTTATACTATGTTTTTTATATATTAGTAATATTTAAAATTACAATTAAACATGACATTTTAGACATTGTTAGTTATAAAATTTTAAATTACTCAGTCATTGATATGTTCTCTCAATTATAAAAAACCAAAAAATATAACAATTTCAAGTAGGTATAATCTTCTTAAATTTAATATCGGAACAGCCTCCGTGTTACGGCACAATATATTTTTAAGGAAAAAAATAATATAATCCACGATGAGTTCATAATAACACTTCGGTGTCAATAGCCGACTCACCCTTGACGATGGCTTAATAAGGATTAAGATAGAGGCTTTTTAAAGTAAAAAGCTTTCGATGTATAATATCTCGCTTATGATATTTTTATTTTTGTGTCGGCAATGTGTCCGTTTGAATTTGTTGTCTTTTTAACGATATTATAAAATTTTAATTCTTTATAAGCTGCAATATTGAAAATAACTTTAAAGGTATGTGTGTAGCGATTAGCATAAAAGGAACAGTAAAGGCATATAAATAAAACAAGTCTGAGGATCACAAGAGTGAAGCCAATGTCATATTCAGAATTTTTGCACTTTATACAAATTAATTGGCTGTAAAAATAATGTATTACGATAATAGGTAGGTTTTATAAAGTACTATAAGTCTTGTTTAAAGATTTTATTTAACATTCTTAAGACTTACTTAGATAACCATTAACCACTAACCCAATTTGAATATTATTTAAATAACTTAAAAACATATAATATAAATATTTTAAGTTTACATTATTAATTTACTTAATAAATTACATAACGTTCGTTAAAAAACACATAATAACTATAAAAACAATAGACTATTCAAAAAGATAAATTTCAACATGCAAAAGAATATCCAATCAAAGACTATAAAAAGATATAGAAAACTTCTTTGAAATATATCCTAATTCCTAAGCAATGATATCATTACGGCTCATCGTTCGCTGCTTTTGAGTTAGTTTTATATTTTTTATAGGTCTAGTAGCTCAAAAGGTGTGAATACACAATAACTAAGTGATTTATCGAGCCGGGGCGAGGTTCTATACAGTTACATATGTAGAGATGACACAAAAATAATATTTAGTTTTAATATGTTTTTATAAGATTTTATTAGTGTTAAAGATAATTAGATTTTAGACATTATAGAGTAGAAAAGAAGAAAATAAGTCTTATGCGCTAAAATTTTAACACTCAATGCGCAATGCTTAAAAAAATTGGCAGATAGTTGGGAACGGAGTGTCTTAACACTAGATTCCTTTCGTACATTTTTTGTGGCGTGTGTTTGTAGTGTCATGCCACATCATGCCACAGAAATAACAAAACAATAGTATGTTAACACATACATATATGTAAAAAAAATATTACATGTATTAATATATATTATATACAGAGATGTATAATTAGTTTCGTGTCAAAATGCTCGAGTCCATGGGAATCACAAAATCATTTATTTATATAATTATTCTGCTGACGGTTTCCGTCACAGTAACAAATCGCCTGCCGAGTTTCATTGCAAGTGCCGCTCGGTAATTTATTCCTTCTATAGTATACCAATGTAGTAGTAGTAGTACTACTACTTGTTAACGTTAATTAACGTTAAAATATCCCCCTTATTTATATTTTATTTGTTTTTATTTTCCTCTTATAGGCAAAACGCGGCGATAAGTTCCGTTATTCAAAATGTAATGTCTCAAAAATTGAGTGGAGAGCAGGAAAGGAAATAAGTTTTGCTATTAAAGAAAAGTAAAAAATTAATTGTCATATTTATCAAAATATTTAATATATTTTGACTTACTTAGAATAGGCATGTATCTTATAAAACGCTACCGGTGTATACTATATACGCATAGGCTACGCGTGACTAAGTCCAAGTCTTACACAAATTTAAACTTAATTATAATACTGATATCTCATTCTGCTAAAGGAAAGTGCGATATTGGATTCCAGTACTCTGCAGTCTGTCCATCTCCAATGACATGTTTCAATTGGAGACACTATGACCCGTATTTATATATATCGCTCTCAAGTCTGAGATAGGTTTTAAGGTACCGCCTGTACCTACTCATAGATGAAAACGGTATCTCAAGAACCGTCTCAGATTTGAGACCGGTTTACAAATACGGACCTAAGTGTTAGAATATTGTTAGATATTCTATCTCTACAATTGTGCTTAATGAAATTATGAAAATGAAAATAGTAGAAAATAGCATGAGCAGCTTGATAGCAACGCACTTGAAAGTGCTATTAACAAAGTTTAAATCGTGTTGAAAAATGCTAATACTCATAACTTATAATTATAAAGATCCTTAGCTATAGTAAATGTGATATCTTTGTTTATTGGCTCATTTAAGGATTTGTAGAGAACAATATGAATTATATTTGCGGATTCTTTAATACATATATCAGATTTTTAACTTTTGGTACTACCTTATAACCTTTTGCACTGCTTGTGTAAAATTGATTGAGCACTCCGATTTTCATTTTCTATCATATTGCAATTTTGGTAGTGTCAATACACTTGTCGTCTTGATGTCTTGAATACACAAGTTATGTTTTATAAAATACGCATTTTTCAGTGTCAATGGCGACAATAATAATATTATATCAGTAGAAAAAATCCTATTAAATATAATATATGAAATAACCTTACCATATAAGTATTTCTAACTTCACTTAAAAAACGTCAACGAAACACAACCAGCCAAAAAAAATCTATTGTGTTAATTCAGAAAAAGCTATTTCTCCTAAACCTGAGCTAAATTCACAAACATTTTTATAAGATTCCACATAATCAGATTGTATAAAGGTAGAACAACATCAAACGTACAGTATGACACTCCACAATTCAAAGCTGTAACCGCACTGTTAATTATATACTGAATGCGTGGTTTTTTTTTTTGCGCAGTCAAAAGGAAGCGCCTTTGACGTTTCGCTGCAAGTTAGTACGAGAGCCCTCTGGCGTATATTATGTTTTGTGGGACGCACGTGCGTTGCACTTTGATGCAGAATTCAATTATAGATGAGTTTGATACTAAATATTTATTTGAGTGTTCATTACATGTGCTGGCGGTGGTTGTTGGGTAAAATCGTGTTATATTAGATTTTTTGATGCTAAAAATATTTGGCTAAGGTACCCTTGGTTACCCTGCTAGATATAAAGCGTGAAACTAAAAAAGAAATAAAGAAATAAGAAAATATGAGCACAACTGACTTAACTAATCAGTTAGTTATATAACTTAACTATATGGTTAATTACCGTTTAGGGGTAAGCAATGTGATGAACATGAAAAATCCTTGTCCTGATCCAATGTAATGTGTGTAAATTGCTCTATAAATGATTTTCTATAATTCTAAATCTACCTAATTTCATTTAAGATAGTTGAAATTGCAAATCAGACTTAACTTATCACCGAGTGTTTTTACAGTAGGTTCCATTTACTTTTAACTTATTATTACAATAAGAGTTAAATGTACCTTCGCGTACCACAGTTTAACTAACTCAATAAAGAAATGTAGTAATTTGTTCAATTAAAATCCAGTAAACGCACAGATTTGCGAGCGATCTATCTCACTTATCGCATTAGGAGCACCTGTGTCTGAATCAAGGCGGCTAATGAGGTGTGGCGGATCCCAGACATCCGATCTTTAAGATGGCGTTCAGCTTCAATGTTGGAGCGAGCGTTTAAATTTGTTTTAATGTAACTTACCTATTTTAGGAAACCTAAGTGCTTAAATGGTAATATGTATTAAAAAAATTTTGTTGTTTTAAATATTGTTATTGTACGATATTTGATATATATACACTTAAAAACTTTTTAAGTTTGTTATAGTTGTTGAGAGCGTAGTGGCATAAAGCCAGACTCTATGCCACTACGCTCTCAAGAACTAGAACATTCTCAACATTAAGAAGATAAGCGCGCCCTTAAGTTCCTCCACTTAAAATGCAATATCTCGAATTCAGGTGGAAAGCGGAGAAGACACTTAGTTCTCTCTGTCAAAAATTACAAAGATCTTTCTATGACATACTTCAAGAAATTCTGACAGGTGAGCACCACTCATCACGCAATATTTGTATTATGAGAAAGACAGTGACTTATGCTTACTCTACTATTTATTCATTGTAAAATATATATTATACTTATGATTCCATTTTTTGTTATCAAAAAAACACTTTGAAACACTATATTATTTTTCATCATAATTCATTCGCTCTATTAATTTCATTATAAAAGTAAAATTAGACTGCACGTAAAAAAATATGTAGGCAATGACTTTTTTTTATTTCCATATCGAATAATACCTATATTTATCTTTCTAGCTATAAAAGTCTACAGCTTAATAGTTAAAAATAAATGATATTATTAATTGATCTAGAAAATTGTGATCTATGAATATGTAGAGAGCAAAGTTATTAAATAACACACACTCTAAACACGCAATGCCTCATCGAAAAATGGAACGTCCATGAATATCAGGAACATCAGGTCACTAGGTTCCCAGGTTCCTACCTACCTTGCTACGTGCAGGATACAGTGTGAAGCTTACAAAACTAACAAACAAAGTTAACAAAATTTTACATTTTAAAAATATAACGGTATGTTACCGTATCGTAAGTACTATTATCGATTCCCGCTTTATCCCGCATATAAC
>HE668000.1:0-12709 GCA_000313835.2 Heliconius melpomene melpomene | reverse complement strand
CTCAAGTGATGAAAACAAAACAAAAATACAGTTAAACCACATTTAAAACTGTTACTAACAAAGATAATCGGTATTAAGTAAAATCGATATTCGAACTAAATCCGTAGTTTGACAAGAAGCCTTTGTAAAGCATGTAAAATACAGATCACGTAAATAAATTGAATTTAATTCTTAGTTACCCACTAATAATAAAAAAAACTCTACGAATTGCAGCTTTTTTTTTAAGTAATTTTTCTAATGAAGACTACAAAAACATGTATTTGTGATTTTGAATTATATTCAATAAAACAATAGGCAAAATTGTTGTAAATATTAAATATTTTTTGTACAAAAATGAAAAATATACATATAAAAAAAAAATCCTAGATTAAAACATCACGCGCCATTTAATAACAAATTTAATATTTATAATTTAATTCACATCTCTGAGCACGACCGTTTTTTACATGAATAATTATTTGTATACATTTTTATTACGAGTCCACGTCTAATCTACAAAAAAAAGTAAGTGACAGTTTCAATGGTCGTTTATCAATGGCGGCCTTTTACTGTCTTCGGGAGGCGTGGCCGATATTCGCTATAAATTATGTCACTACAAAACAAACGACAGAATCTCGTGAATGGATACTATAAAATATTTTATGGTAAAAAATATGCACATGTCTGTCTGTATTAGTTTATTTTGGATTAAATTTTTGATCGAAGAAATGTTTTCATGAAAATATTAATTGTAATGGTGTCTCAAACTTCGGTGTTAGGTTCCGCCATTAAGCACGCAATAAGGAAGAGAAATATGTGATCGAGGTATGCCTAACTTGGAGGATGTAATTATTAGATCAATAATATAAGGTAGATTAAAATTTTTTGGATTACTTATACGTCTCTTGTAGATCTTAAGAATTGAAGTACCTAAACAAAAATATGTTAAAGCTAAGATTGACTATTTCTAAGAAGAGAATATTTGTGCATTTAAATTCTTCATTGCATATCGAGTAGTTTATATTCTTATTTAAAATTAATATTTATTAAAGTTAACCTAGTTTTTGTCAATTGAATTGTTTTAATAGTTAAAATAAATTTAATTTTGTTTTTATTCATATCCATTATCGATTTAGTAACGGTCACAACTCAAAAGCTGTAGGCGCTAAGCTCTAATCGTTTCCAAATCGAAATCCAAACGGGATTTGGTACATCCAAAATGGCGTCTATACAATTAAACTTCCCCCACAGATTAAATTCAAAAACAGATACAAAATAATAATAAGAAGGGCATTAAGTGGGGGTTGTCTGTCTGTGACACCAGGTGTGCCCTGTCGTATGCAGGGACGACCCTTATGTACTTATTATATGTAAAGTGTTTGATTAATGTTAATGCATTTAATAGTTTCCTTTTTTTATTTAATCGTTTCGTCTCCCTTGCAAAAGGTGAGATTAAATTATATAATAGCGTGTTTTAAAATAGCTAAATATTTATAAGCAATATTATTTGTTCATAAAATGTGGTTAGCTCTACATCTGCGTATTTTATAATATTACGCCTGAAAAAATTTTTTTATTTTAAAGTTTATTTACGCATTTAATCTAAAACGACGATCAAGAAAATCTAATATTAGTAACTATTTAAAAATAACAATAATATTTTCAAATTTCAAATTAGAACCATAATACTTTTTTAACTTCAACTAGGCACAAACTTAACACTAAATGAAACGAAAAAAAAAAATAATAAAAATAATCAAGACATTAAAACCAAATTGACATTGACAGGACACAACAGATAGTAAAAATGAAAACTTTAAATTCGCTGACAAACGGGCCCATCAATAAAGTTTCATATAACATTAAACGCATCAAGCATTGTGGGCTTAATTTATAAAATAAAAATAACTACAACTACACATAAATTTATAGAGTGGCGGCCATAAAAACGGGGATTAAAAATAAATCGCTCGAATAAATTGCACCTCTGAAATTAAAACACTCCCTCACGACACGCGTACTTGCGCCGACAGGGACGTTGCTGTATGACGCGAGCGACAGCGATTAATAAATACATTTTTTACAGCTTCACGCTGTATCCCGCATTTAGTAGGATAGGTAGAGGGAATCTAGTTTTAAGACATTCTGTTCCCCATTTTCTGTTGAATTTTCGAGGCATTGCGTGTTATAGCTGAACTCAACGACTTACTTTTGCCTCTGTAACAACAGATGACAATATTAATAAATAATAATTCCCCCGAGTGAACATCGAACCCACAATCATCGCGCTTACATTCACACGCATGAAAGTTATCTAATTTGGTTCTATATTCTAAATCGCATATCCTCCTCGTTTAGGCCACCTACACACTGGGCGTGGGGCGTAGCGTAGCGATTGTCCATTGTTCTTTTAACAGCCTTGCTTGTTAGTGCACGGCCAACGGCTGGCGACGCCTGACGAGAGCCAAGAGGTGTTATTAATAACGAGTTTCGTCGCGAAAATACGTCACTTAATTGGCGAACGGTAGGTATAATTAATTTGGATTGCGTGCACTGAAAAATTATCACGACATCTTGGTATATACAGTCGTGAAGGATGTAGGGCGGTTAATTAACGCCGACTGGTGTAGAAACGTAAACGCTGATTTGCATCGCCTTCGAAAATAGTGGTTAAAAAGTCTTAATTACTATTTTGACACGTTATAATTCATTAAGCTATTATTTAGTAGCGGAATTTCACTAAGAAATTTGAAGTAATGGAATTCGAATCACGCGTCGAAAATTATGAGCGACCGCAGAAAAAAGGGCCAAAACAATGAATGAACTTTCATCATCCCCTTTAGGCTCTAATCAGGGCCTGCCCTAAATTCGCCCACAAATTGCATCCAATTGTTCACTTTTTACCGCGAGACGTGTTTGTGAGGGGGTGGGGTGGAAGAAAAAAAGGAATTATCAGAACCAACGGTTGAGCGGGCTTGATCTAATGTGCTATTCAGATCTACTGGAGTGGAGGGAGGTTATAATTGAATCGAGACAACTGTTGAGGCCATCTATAATTGCAAGAACGCGCCTTGCATATTTCGATTGTGATGCAATTTTGTGCGAACCATAAGAATTTGTTTAGTGCACGAATTTTTGTGCAGATAGATCGAACTGAATCAAAGAAATTCGATGACTCAAATAGTTTTGAACTTTGATTATTTTTTTCTAAATTTAGGTGCCTAAAATCCCTCTACCAGTTAAAAGAGGTGGTTAAAAATATAGCTAAATTATAAACTAATAAAGCTAACGTCTATGATAACTATGGTAATTTTTTACGTGCTAAATAGTTTATTTATATGTCTACAGCATTTTGGTTGTTTGTGCCTACTTCGATCTATTTTGATAAGTCTAGTTATTTCTGATACGACATACATATACTCGTACTTCTCATAAGTGAAGTAGGCAACAGATAGATATTTCAAGTGAAGGCAGTACTTTCAACGAGTATAATGCAATATCTAAATATTACATCATATTTTTTTTATTGATATTAAAAATATTGTGGTTAACGATAACAAAACAATTCAATTCACAGTTGGTTTAAATGAAACTTTAAAATATCGCGCAGGCGCAGTATTTGACTGTAAATACAACATGCTGTGAGTTCGATTCCCACTCGAGGAAATAAAACATTTTATATTTTAATTTCTGGTGTCGAGATAAAGCGCGGCGTTAAGTTCCGCCACTCAACACACAATACCTCCGGAATTTGGCGGAAACTGGAGAACGGATCATTTTAACACTTAGAATCCTTACCTGCTATGTGCGGGATACGCGCGTGCAGCTGAAAAATAAACTCTTAAATAATAAAAACATCCTTCACATACCACCTATTGAATTTTATTAACAATAGTTTATAAAAATGAAAAGCTAACTTAGACTTTAAAAAAGACATACATAGGTACATACAATAAAGTATATACTTTTTAAATTGTTTAATTACATAATGCACATGCAAGTTGTAAGTGCATGTAGAAGCCATTAGTGGGGGCGAACTTTTTGCGTGTTTCATTACACAGACTCGCATATTTCAGCGAGCTATTAGGTATAGCGCGGACTTTGTTCAAATAATTCTAAAAACCTGAACGTAAAATGTTATGGAAATATATTTCACGTTTATTTTTTTGTGGAACACATTTCTGCTATAAATTTTATTTATGTAGCGCGATATCGTACGATATTCGTGAAAATTTTCAAATATTCGTTATTACTTTTGTTTTTTCGTAGTTCAAAGATGTTTTTTTTTTGGATATGAGAATAACTGACTTCCCTTGTTTTATTATCCTTAGATTGAGCAGTGTATAAGCATGTTTTTACGATTCACTTCATTTTTGCAATAAATTATTCAATAAAATTTAATTTTCCATAGTTGCGAAACACAATAACCAACTCTAGCCAAAGCGATTAATTAAAAAAACTTGAAAAGAAGCTTTGAATAACGGTTTTTCATCATAAAAGATCTTGAAGTATCTTCCTATCTTAGAGGATTAGATAATAATTTGTGGTTTCCTTTCTTACACCGCGAACCCTTTTGTGTAAAGAATAGGCTCACTTTTTATTTTTGCAAAGCAGATTATTTCTTGTGAAGGGTTAGTTTTTTAACACTCAATAAGGTAGATCCTCTAAGATAGAGCCTTTTATATGAATTGACAGGTAGTTAACATTTTTGCAGACCTGCAATGTGTCTGCAGGAACTCTACAAATTGAAAAGCCACTTCAGTTTCAAATTATCTTTCCTTTTATCCCATATTTTTTGGGTGCCAAATTATATTTTCTCCTCTATTTAGATGTACATAGCCCTATATGTATTAAGCCTTTAGAGAAGCATTTAAAAATGATTATAAAGAAAAATCTAATATTAATTGTTGTCACAGATGAGCTGATGCACAGCGCGGCGATGGGTGGCGGAGCCCTATTCGGATGCTCCTCTGCGGGCCATAGTGGGATCAATCAGCTCGGGGGGGTCTATGTGAACGGCCGGCCGCTGCCCGACTCGACCAGGCAGAAGATAGTGGAGCTGGCGCACTCGGGAGCGCGGCCCTGCGACATCAGCCGCATACTGCAGGTGTCCAACGGCTGTGTATCCAAGATACTTGGCAGGTTGGTATTTATGTCTATATCTGTAATATTTTTTTAATATTTATTTTTAAAAAAGTAGGTAGGTATTTAATATAATAGAATATGAATTTAAAATGCGCTATTTTTTTCGTAGGTAGGTACTCCTTGAAAGTAATAATGACATTAATATAACAAAAAAGGAGTTTATTTTTTTTACGAAAATTTAGTTTACTATTTAATTCATCACAATGAAAGTACTGCGAAATTTAAAACGTAAACCATATTGTACAACCGTGTTACAATTCAATTAAATCGAACCTCCCATTTCTTAAGTATTAGAAATAAGTCTAACCGTACAAAACTGTACGAGAAGGGCGCTAACAATCAAATTGAGTACTATTACACAAATAAATGAATTATTTAGCACAAAACCCATTGTCGAACAACAAAAGCGTAAGGATCGATTGTGGCTGTGTCCGATGAGGTCGAACTCTTGGGCCACGCGAGCAAATTGACGCGGTTCCCATAATACCGCCCAAGGAACCTTACAAAGACCTGAACAATGCTCCGTTCGGAGTTTTAAGGAATATTTCAATGAATTAATCAATACAAAACTTTGCATTCCCATAGTATTGTTTTTGTGTGAATGAACGCGCCGCGGGCTCTAGGTGGGAATCGACATCGGGTGCTGACGGCGGGGCGCCGACTAATTTCGTAAGGGAGTTTATCGTTTGATTGCGATTTTATCGCTTATCGTGAGGATTTCGGCCCTCCACTCGAGTGCTTATTGAAAAGCTCAATCCTATTGCCGTTAAAACTAAATTTATATGCAAGTTATTTTAAATGCCACTTCACTTCAGATTCTATTTGCTTCGGGAATCGTATTAGATTTTTTGAGAAAATTGTTTTTTAATAACGTTTTTTAGTTAATCTTAAACGTTTTTTTTTATTTGTAATGTAAATACGTGACGAAAAACCTTGTAAATACTAACATTGTTAGCTGTAACTAATTAAAGTTCATTAAAATAAACTTCATAATATTCTCATAGAAGTCACACATAATATTTTAATTTCTATTATACGCTTTGACGTGAACAATTGAAAAGTCAATTTGGGACAAAGAAATGTAAAAGACGTCAATCAAAAGAACTATTTTATTTTAATGTATGGTGTGCCTTTCAGGGCTGTCCCACGACCGCCCCTAAATAAACGCGATAAAGAGGAAAATAATAATATTTGTCAGTAATTGGCACCCCTGCTGGCGCTTGACTTCAAGAGATCTTGTAGGAAAGTGATTTCGGCCGCTGGGTGCGTGTTATTATTTTTCAATGTTTTGCTTGTCGAGTGTTTTTGTTCATACAAAGAAGGGAATAAAAAGTATAGAAAATGAAATTGAAAATATATAATAGTTGTTTAAACACTGTTATTAATAATAATGGTGATAACACACTATCAGTGTCAGTAGCAATTTTTCCAGACTACTTTAGTAAATTTATTTTTAATATTTTATACATATATGCAAGTATATATATATCTTATGTATTTCAAATGGAAAAAAATTGTACAGTAGAATACAGAGTTAAGAAAAAATAAAAACATTATTTTTTTATATTTAAGAAAACAATTTCGTTTTATAACATAATTTACTAACTAAAGTTAACTAAACATTGTAAGCCGCGACTGCAAGTGCATGTTTCCCACACACCCCTAAATTCTTATCGTGCCAATTACGTAAAGGGTTCCGTTCCTTAGGGCTTTGTAAAGGGCAAGCGGCAGGACTCCTAATTAAGGAGCCCTCCCGCGATGCTAGTGTTGTTCACATCTTGATTTTTACTGCTATTTCTACTTACCTTACCTAAATCTGTAGTTAAAATGTAATTGTACAACGCTAATTACGAATAGGTAACAGCTTGAAAATTTTTACGTTACTATTTATTATATTTTATCAGATTTTTATCTAGAAATGTAGAAAAAAATCTTGATTCAAGTAATTTTACCTACTGCAATAACAAATTATGCTTTTTCGCAATCTCCTAACCCAACAAATATAAAAGTCGGTTAAATTAAATGACTGATACATATTCTCTTTTGTCCCAGATTATCACGGAATATGCAGTAAGTAGAAATTATAGTAATTATTAAAATAAAATATAGAAAATAAAAAAAATTCTAGACTTAAATTGTCAATAAAAAAAATTGCATATATACCTATATATTTTTTTTCAAATATGCAGTAGTCGAGTTAATAATCCGGAAAGTTGATTCTCGCTGTGAGCTTATCTGATCTGATGCAAATTCACGACCCCCGGCGATTTAATGACATTTTGATACGTTATATCGTTTAAATAACTTATTTACTGCTTTTAATGAGAATAGGACGTTAAGTAATAATAAAACTATAGAGTGTATAATATAGAGTTTATAAGATACTATAGATAAATTATGCTTTAATAAAAATATATTTCTTAAATAAATATATATTTTTTAAAATATTTGTTAAATTTTGTAAAATTTCCTTTGACATAGAATATAAAAGTTATCAAGTTCAGGTCCCATTGATAATTTAACCAATATGTCTTTTTTAATAACATTTTTCATATTCTTACTATTCCAATAAAATTTCTCTATTTTGTTCTTTTTTAAATTACCACTAAATAGGTGCTGCTTGATAAAAATTGTTACATACTCAATGCCTCCAGAATTTGGCAGAAAATGGGGACGAGATTGTCTTAACACTTAGTGTTGCCTCTACCCTGCTGTGTGCGGGATACAGCGTGAACTCGATTTATATGTTTTCATGTAAAAAACCAACTGACACCCTACCAAATCCATCAAAAGTAGATACGAGGACGTATCTACTATACCGTTTATTTATTACCCGTAGGCTATACTGTTAGCTGGCGGCGTTTGATAATAACCTTCTAATGGCACAATAAAGTAAACATGTATGTATTTGTATACAGATGACATACATTCGGTAGTTTGTTCAGCGGTCGATGTGTTGTTACACCAAGCCGAGTAACGATTTTTGTGGCACGTGCTTTGGGACAGCTTTTTTTTGGGTAAATATTCTAATTATGTTAAATAGCATCTGAATGTAAAAACGACGGTTGTGAGTTCGATTCCCGCTCGGAGGAATATGTTTAAATGATTATCATTTTTCAGCTCCGCTAGACAAGAGCGCTTGAGCTTAAAGTTTTTAGTGCTATTTCTATCATATTGTACGTATTTTTTAATTAACTTAATTTGATAGGTACCGGTTGATTTTAGTTAGTAGTATAATACTTAAATACGTTTTCATATAGGTACATATGAACAAATATAACTTTAGCGGGTCTGCCTGTTACACTACGATTTTAGGTATATAAGTTTCAAAAGATGCTCTTACTTTGCCATTTTTAAAATAATATTCCTCGTTTCAATATTCAACTAAATAAGTACCTTTCTGTAAAAACCCAAACTTAAACTTTTATCGAGTAGTAAATCGATTTTCATGAAAGTTCACGACACTTTTCTGGTTCCTTTAAAAACTTTTGTACTGAGTTCCAATAATATTATAACTACAGTAAATAGGGTTTTTGAAGTTTTGTCATTCTTATTATGTATCTTTGGGTATTTCTTTCACATAAGCTGAATAGGTAAAACTAAATAATAAATCACTGGCCTCCGATCCTTCTGTGTTATAGAGATTCTATGTTAAGAAACTAATTAAAGATTTGTTTTACACAACTCTGTTTTTCGTGGATATGATTCCCATTCGGAGGAGTAAGATATTTGATATTTGATTTTGTCACTCTGATAATAAGAAGAAGCGCGGCGTTGAGTTCCACCACTCAACACGCAACATCTCAAAAATTTATTTAACATATTTTAACGAAGTTTCTTATTAATCTTAAATATGAACAGGTCATATACCCAAACATCAATAAATCCTTCACCGCCGTCAAATAAAACGCGAACATTCTTAAATATCAAGCTGTATCTAGAAATTCGACAATCGTATCGTCCCCATCGACATTTCATTGCAAATATCGACACATGTCGGTTGCAACAATGCTGCCGCCAGTACATCCTATATAGAGACCAATATATCTCTACCTTTGATAATCTAACGGGAGAACCTTATATTATAAGGCGTAAGAGCTTTAATCGCTTTGACATTTGTTTATAGAGTTGCTAGTAAATTGGTTAAATACGTTTGTATAGGTACTCGAAATAAGGGGATATCTGAAGAGATTATATTCGTAATTGTGAGCTAATGCTGTTCGAGTGGGTCGGAAGCTTAATGTTTTCTATAGTAAATGTAACATACGTACTATTTATTCTAAGATCTCGTTCATTTTTAAGTACTTATTATGGAGGGGTACAATAATATTTTGTACATTATAAATTATACGTTAGATTTTAGTTGTTTTTTTTGTATGGTTTGTACTGCTATGGGAATAGTATGGGGAATTGATGAGATTTTGCATGTATTTAAATATTATTACATATGAGCAAGGGTCTCCTTTCAAGTAATTATAAATCTGTCATCTAGAAAGTCATCTTATAAAGAAATAGTTAATAAACAAAAACTCTACATTTTTAATTCATACCTATATAAAGACTTTTAGTTCATATAAAAACACCATAAAATTTGTCCCCAGGTACTACGAGACGGGGTCGATAAAGCCGCGCGCGATCGGCGGGTCCAAGCCGCGGGTGGCCACGACCCCCGTGGTCCAGAAGATCGCGGACTACAAGAGGGAGTGCCCTTCAATCTTCGCGTGGGAGATAAGAGATCGTCTGCTTAGCGAAAACGTGTGCAATAATGATAATATACCTAGTGTGAGTATTGTAAACTTTATTATGTTAGATTAGACGCCGTAGTGGCTCGTGGCCACATCGTCGTTGTGGGTTTGATTCCTACTTGAGGAAAAAATATTCTCATATCCTTGATCTGGTGACAAGACAAAGCGCGGGGTTCAGTTCTGCCACTTAACATCTCATCACAAATTACAAATATACGTTAAAATATCGTTATAAAAACAAATATTATATTTATCGTTGAACTCTACTTTAACAAGTTTTAAAATATATTTTTTTCTTTAATTCAATTTAAATATCAGCTGTACAGACATACAATGTCGACATCATTCAAATACATATTAAAACCTACAATTGGCCGTGTCAAAATATATTCAAAATACCGATTTCATTAAATCCAAGTCCCATTGTTGCATAGTTATAATCAGATGGACAGTTCCACAACAGATTTCTAATCCAATTTTGGAATTCACCTAGTTTTGGGGCATATGTTATAAGCCCCACCATTGTCCAGCCTGCCTTCCTTTTGAAGCACTATTCAACTAATAAAGTTCATTCTGTGAAGTATTGACGACAGTTTATAAAATTTCTCGTTTCGAAAGCTTTGTGTATATTTATATTGTCAATACAAATCGGTCACTTTTGAGTATGAGATAATAAATTCTTTTTTTTTGTTTTTTTTTTGTTAACGATCTTTTAACTGAGTGACTTTGAAATGTATTAAAAAAAATACAGTCGAATTGATAACCTCCTTTTCTTACAGAAATCGGTTAAAAAAGTAATTTATTGCAACACGCAATTTTGTTGATAATTTTTTTTTATTAATATATTTGGTGTAGGTACTAGTGGCTTGTTCTAGGTTCAGTTGTATTTTCTTATAGAAACTTTAATATCAAATAACATTTATTATGGAAAAGTAATTTTCTTTGATTTTTTGAAGACTTGTACCTATATTGTATTTTTCTCTGTTAATTTCGCAAATTGCATAAAGATAAAAAAAGATATATGACAAAATCATATTAATTTAACATAAATCATTTAATTTTCTGCCACTTCACGAATCAATTAAATAATCATATTTATATTTTATATAGATATAAATATAATTCGGACTCGGTTAAACAATAAAACCAAAAACCGCACTTAAATTCTGAATGCCATAATCTCAAACGCAGCAATTTTAAGTGACACGATCGGTAATCGAGCTCGACGTACGGACGGACATCTGCCGCAAAAAAAATATACAAAAGGGAATATTGTTAATTTTTTCTCCACATATCGAGCCAATTTTTCTGTTAATCATGTCAAAATGGATTCTTTGTGATGTAGTGTAAACACGCGGTGACAATGCCGCCGGTGAGCTTTTTGTGTAACATCTTTTTTTTTTAATTCTGAAGATACGTCTATAACAGTATTGAATGAAAATTTGTTATTAAATTAACAGATATCTTTTTTTAATAGGTCCAAGCTTTTATTATAGCTAATCCAAGGTCTGTTACTGCAAGCCATGTATGGTTCAGATCTTAGGCATCTATATAAAACGATTACTGCTACGCACAGACAGACTACACAATAAACTATACTAACTAATAACTAATACTAACTTTGAGGTCAGTCGTGATACAGGGATACAAAGTGTGACTGTATAGGTCGTGGGTTCGATTAGAATTCAGCAAAAAATGATAGATTCCCGCTGCTTAGCCTGCTGTGTGCGAGATGTATCTCGGGTAAGCTAGATTTTTTTGATATTCAAAAAATAAAATAGTTTTCATGAGCTTATCCAATTTCTATTACTTCAAGCCATATGAAGCTCTAACCAGAAATGAATAATAACTGTCACACAGTAGTTTCCTACCAACATACCTAATCTAGCAGCCAACACAAACTAAACACCTATATCCACAACGAGAGGGCAAATTGCAATCGTACCTCATCCCTTAGCTATAAGATTGAAGGGGCTATTTTTACGAGTGTCGCACGCACTCGCCCCACTGGGCAAGAGGGGATACTGAAACACGTGTGCCAGAAAGAGATACATATTAGTTCCGAGTTGCGTTCCCAGCCATAACGGTCGAATGGGCGTGATGTTTCTTGCCGTAGACAAAAATACGAACAATCGATCCCTGTGCCGGCGAACAACGGCCTAAGTGACGATTTGAGGATTTGAGGTTTTCAACATCGATGGCTGTTTTAGAATATTGAATTTCAGAATATTTCAAAAATTCAAATAAATTATTTGAAAATTATTATTAATTGTTATTGTTATATGTTGTGAATCAATAACTTTATATTTTTTATTATAGGAAATTCTTTGTAATAAATATTAGTTAAAGGTCACTGTTTTCTTGAAATTCAAAATCATATATAGCTTTTATAAACATTACTACTTACTCTTAGATGTATTTTTAAATAAAATACATATCTATTTCTAGTGCATATAATGTAAATAAATAGATAATATTGATTTAATTTCAAAGGTAAAAAGCCTCTGGAAGCATGTTCCATATATCAGTTAGTACGTTCTTCTTGCCAACAGCGGGTACTATAATGCCGCGTTTCACGCATGGGTGCACAAATGTGCGTCGTCCCGCTCACTTTTCCCGTAATCCCATACATCTGGTTCATTTTCTCTCTCTTTCTCTCTTTACCAACTCTGATGTCATAGAATTGATGCTCAAGTCGAAATACTACGGAAATATTTTCATGTTATTTTGTACGCGATATAAATATTATGGTATAAAAGTGTAGGTAAGTTTTTATTGTAAGGTTAGTAATTGAAATATTTAGCAAAGTAGTACTAGTATTTAATGCTTTTTCTATTTTG
>HE667998.1:88506-123090 GCA_000313835.2 Heliconius melpomene melpomene | reverse complement strand
ATAATAAAGCGGAAGAGTTTGTTTGTTTGTTTGTTTGTTTGTTTGAACGCTAAGATCTCTGGATCTACTGGTCCGATTTTCATTTGTTTTTGTTTTGTATGAAAGCTGCATTCTTCAGAAGTGCTATAGGCTATATAACATTACATTACACATATATACTAATATATTTTAAAGTACTTTCTAATTTGACATGCAATTTATTCTGCCATGTTAATAACAACCGTCGCGTCGCTACGCAACCGTTACCGCGACATTTTGATATTCATCCTTATGAAAATAAATATAATAGTCACTATTAACATTTCATCTAGATTGAAATTATACTTTACTGTATAACATTCTATTAAATAATTAAGGAGATGTTACTGATTCCAAATGACCTAGCCTACGGGCGGCACAGTATGACCGACGCGAACGGGCAGATGACGTTGACGGTTTTATAAATTTTCATACATTTTCGAACTATTGTAAATGTTTATGTAATTATTTGCTGTTTATAATTAATTTAAACTACACTTTGGTTCTCTTCTTATTTTATTTGATATTGCTCGCTAAAATTATCCTGCTTAATAGAGAGAAATGTTTAGTTATTTCGTAGTCGGTATCTATGTACGCACGCACGGAAAACTTTAGATACTTTTTCTAATATTAAGAATATCTATCCTTTAGTTACTTTTAATCCTTTTGTTGGTTAATTTCAATAACTCAGATATTTTTTTCTAATAATGTGTATCTACTTATTATTCTTTTTGATTATTAAACTTATATTTTCTTACTAATTCTATTGAAAATTGAAAATAATTTAATGAATATATTTAATAAATATTCTTATAGTTGAAGCAGGCGTAGCCGCGTCCGGGTCCACTAGTTATTTATATAAGTGCAGTAAAAGTATATTACTGTAATAAACAATTATCAGATATAGACAATTTTGGCTGACTTTATACAATATTCTTTATTACATTTTTTAAACAAATAACGTTAATAAAAATAGAAAAAAAAATAGCTTCTGTAGAATTCTTCATTAAAGTTCCAGTTCGTAGAAGTGGGTAATACAGTGTTTAGCGAGAAGACAAAACATCTTATTAGGTGCATTAAGGTGAAAATATTCTTAATTTCTTAATTAATTTCTTTTTAGTCTTATTATATTGATGTCTACGAGTATGTGCCTATCGGAATTATTATTCAACCACGTTGTTATTACATAATATTATGTAATGATATACGTTTAAAACCATATAATTTATTTCAATAAAATATGTCAACAGGTCACCAAATTTTTAATCACACATGGAATTATATGAGTCGAAATTGTAATAAGTTCGTTGTTGAGTCCGGTAACCCACTTCACAACTACATTTCTTTCACTAAGTTTTTTCTGCCTTTGCTGCGTGATGACCAAAAAAAAGAGTAATTTAAGAAATAATAAAATGTGGTATTTGATCCCTTATTCTTGCCACATTATTTAAAGAGTATAATAATAGCGACAGTTTCATTTCCACTGGTCCCCAGTAAGACTCTTGATATGTTACTGTAACGACGTTTTTCCCCTCGAAAATTACTTTGTTCGCGTGAATTCCTGATAAAGAGTATTTTACTATTGGGTGTCCCGAAATCCAAGCTCCAAAAATAGTCAATAACTATAAGCCTCCCATTTATGTAAATCCCGACCAAAGCAGATCCGGTCTGTCTAGAAATTCTTTTTGTCATTTCTTGTGTTTCATTCAAATCAAGGTCTTTTGTGAGTTTCTGAAACGTAATGGTGCCAATAAGACTATATCGCTGAACTTTCATCGTACACCCTTGGGCTTGTTAGAGACTCGTATCTTTAAAGCTTGGCAGAAAATAAAACTATATAATAAATACTGATTATTATTATTGAAAATGTATTTATATACATTGTCTTGATTATTTAAAGGAATTATATAATACTTTGGATTTGGGTATTTTTTGTAATATGCAATCATTACAGTTATTTTACAAAGAATATTATAAATCCCTAAACAAATCAATAACATTACGTTTAAGGCTGTTTCTCAACGATTAAATTAAATAAGTCATTGACATCAACACATTTGACTGTCAGTCAATTCTGTTTATTAAATGATTAATCATGTAGTTCAAGCGGGCGAAGCCGCTGGCAGGCTGCTAGTACTATATAAAATATTTATTTTATTAACACTTTTTCCTTAGCGACCCACTTCTACCATATACAATGTAAGAAATAAGTGAGCACATCTTACTTCTACCAAGATCCTTCAAAATGTATATAGTTTACTTCGTCCACAGTTCTAAAGCTTGCCTGGTCTACAGGCTACGGTTATGTCACGTGACCTATCACTAGGGGAGTGCGGGTTAAACTTTTAATGGATGCTCTCTGGCTCAGAGCTAGCCAAGTGTCATGAAACGATAAGGACTGTATGTCATCCTTATGTTAGACGAAAGTATGAAATGTTCAAAGGTATAAATTTTGAAATAAGTGCACCAAATTGTACCTTACGCTACAAAAATGTCTAAAAATATTTTAAAAGTTATGTGAAAGCTAGCTTTATGAAAAGCTATTTGAAGTGTATGTTGTTCATATCATATTAATTGTATGGAGGTACAGTTTAAAAATAAAATGAAATCTCTCTCTCTCTCTCTGTAAAAAGTAAAAATATACCACTATAAGTATGTAAAAAAACTCACTTAAAAACTTTGGTTTATTAAAATAACAGTAGCTAATAACGGTCGCAGAGATATGGCGAGAATCCCTGAAATCATTTAAGAAGTCGTCAGACCGACAGCAATAAGCCAATGAACGCGCGGTATCTGTTCAAATATTCCGTTATCAGTTGGGACCGAGAGACTATCGCTTTTCCTTCTTAAAGACATAGCTACAGTCAACTAAAGTCGTGTAAAATTGTAACTTTAGCGGATGAATTAATATTCTAAGGAATTAAATTAAAATGTTATTTTGTGGTTTTTACACTTAAGTTTGAAGGTATATATGATTAAGTATCGCAAAATTCAATCTTTAAGATTTTTTTTTATAAAAAAACTTCCTTATAAAAATTGTTTAAGATTCACTTTATATAATTTATGAAGGATGTTTCGATACTGCTATCGGATCCGTGGTGAAAAGAAAAACATCTTTGCTAATGTTTTTTTACCTGTAAAATACAGGTATTACTTAAAAGAGCTAAATTTTTTCCAAAGTGTTCACAGCTAATGCAAACTCCAAATACCATAATATTTTTATTTGTAAAAACTATTCCTGAGATTACTTTAGTAAAAGCAAACAGCGCTAGAGGATTTTAATTTATTATATGTAGAGATTTACTCTGCAATTTACTTTTCTTTTTTTAAACTTTACGCTGAATCCATATAGATCCATATAGGAAGGTATAGGTAGGCAGAGAGAACCTAATGTTAAGATACTCCGTTCCCCTTTTTTTTCATGCATTTGAAAATGTGTCTCGTGAAATAAATTTATTCACAAAATAAGTCAATTTCTTTTGTGAAATAGAATTCTAAAAAAACCGTTCAGAGATTTTTAACAATTATTTATATGAGTAATAAATAATTCATCGGTTCGGATCGAATCATCGGATCTAGTTTATATTGAAACTCAATACATCTCAACCTTATTCACCAGATCGCCCTCGAAATCCGCTCGACAAGACTGCTACCTTCTAGAGTATGCAACAACCTCTTATCTTCATTTAAACATGCAAACTCTGCTGAATCACGACAATCAATTATTTACTTGTTGACATTCTTTTTTTTAGTAAAAGCTTGAAATATAAAACTTTAATGTTAGCAAAATGGGGACATTGATGCATCACGTCCGGGTGTCACTGTCTTCCTACCGTAGTGTGGGAGTATTTCATTATATTTCTGATAAAGTATACTTTTATTAGAAATAAAAAGTAAAAATAAATAAATGGTATTCTATAAACAATTGATTATAAATACACATTAGTAACGCTATTTTAGCAAGATTACCTTAACTTATTCCTATTTCCCTAGTTACAATAAAAATGTTCTAAAGCAATTAATATATTTATGATTCTCTGATGGAACTGTTGTATTGGCTGTATTGTAATATAATAAAAGCTTTTTATACTAAAATTATAGTTTACATATTAACATTATGTCATTATTATATTTACAAGATATCTTAGGGATATTAGGGATATCTGAACTTAGATTCCCTTCACCAATTCTTGCCAATGGATTCTTCCCTTGCAACTCTCATCATTTATCGTAATATAAATAGCAAAGTTAGAAAATCTAACTTGAGCATAGTAAAGTGTAATCAGCGACGTAACGCGCTACTCTAGAACACTACCGTTCTCGTAACGTTCGCGTAATTAATTCAATGATCGTCCGCATAATGACTTCCATGTGACCTACCCTCCATGCGATCCCCCACCCAAATGAATGCCTTCTAATTCCTACAAAGTAAATGAAGGAAATCCACCGCATAAATGTTTTTGTTAGTACGCCGCGCGAGCAGCAGCACTTCTGGTGTGTCACCGCTGCGCTTTACAACGTTTACGCCATTAATCTTTTGCTTCCGCAGAGATTGCATTTTAAAATTTTGGCTTCGGGAGCATTTGTTTGTTATATTTCATGGAAGGGAGATAACTGATTTTAAATGTAATTTTATTGAAAAATACACGTATGAAGCTTTAAAATATAACAGATTTAAAGTTTCCATTATATTGGCATGGCTATAAACGTCTATTGCAGACGTCTATTGTAGTTGCGAAGGATTTCCATATCAACATTCGTGAGCTGTTAGAGCAAGACTGCTTTGGGCTACTTAGACAGCCATTTTCAAAGAGGTTGGCCCGACCTACGAGGTAGATTGCTGAACTTTAGAGATAACTTCGACTAACTTCGAACATTTTGACGCTGCAATCCTTGGATAAGGTAAACTAACTACTTTAATTAAGTTAAAGGACATTGAAACATTACTTACGCACATATTAATTATGATTTTAATATAGATAAAGATTTTAGGGTTCACTGAGCAAACATTCGTCGCTATGGAGTTTACTTAACTAGCATCGCAACTATTTTTTATAATCAATATATAAAGGTCCTTATTTTGACTATGTCATGATTATTTAATAAGTCCTAAGAAATTACTAGAAGTAATTCGAATCCACGTTTAGCAGAATATGCAGAGGAACCTAGTGTTAAGATACTTCATTCCTCACTTTCCGCCGAATTTTCCAAGCATTGTGTGTTGAGTGGCACACCTCAACGCCGCGCTTTACCTTGTTACCAGAGCGAGAAATGAAAATGTCAATAAATAATAATTAATTCCACTGCGCCCCAAATAAAAAATATGGCTACCACAAATTCATTCCTACAACAAAAAAAGCCTTTTAAGATTTTTTCAGAACACGTTGTAGAAACTATTCTAAGCATCTCTTGACTTTCGCTTACGACTTAAGCGAACAACCTCATATGCAAGTATAATCCAAACGACAAAGTAGCAAATGCCATGGACTTCTCAGTCATGAACAGTTTCCGTACGTGCATTGTATTAAGTCATTATGCTGCTCTACAATTGGATGAACTGGCTTAAGCGAGATAAGACACGATCAACTAACCCTGTATGTCCAATTTGTTGGACTTCGCTATGAAACTATGACGTGAACTGAAATAATTATAGTATATTTTTATTAATAGCTAGCCTAACTAGCTAGCTAGGCTTCTTATAAAAGAAAATATCTATAAAAACACAAAACCTATGCACAAAAATAGTATTTTATTTTAAAAAAAATGCTATAACTATATATATTTTTAAAATATTAAAGCGTTTTTATTATTTTATTGCTAGAGATCTAACAAACTGTGACATCAAATTAAAATAATCCTCTCCACTATCACCCAATTTAATAAGATTTTCACAAGTAAGAACTGAACCTTCAGAAAAACTACTTTTATACTATTTAAAAAAAATTGTATAAAAAAATACTATAAAATCAGCTTCAACCTATATATTACTTATTATGAATTGCTGATTTTTTTGTTACACCTGGATACAAATTCAAATAATATATATGCAATTTTGAGAATGTTGGTAAAATGTTATAAGATAATAATGTCTTAAGAAAAAAAATATTTTATTATATTAAATGCAAAAATTACAGTTTTAATTAACATCAGGGATGTTGCTTGGGTGCACACTTATATATACACATAGAAACACCGCATAGCAAAATAAGTGAATACAAGAGACGAACATTAAACTCTTAGATATAAACCTGTCGATAGAATTGCAACACAATAACTGATCAGGCTATTCAGAGGGTGGAATAAAAGTATATAAATCCAATGTCAAGAAAGTGCAAAGAAAGCCTTCAAATCCAATGGCTCAGAACGCACAATACTCGAAGATCGCATTGTAAAGCACTTGAAGGAAACGTTCTTATAGCAAGGTTCGCCTTTTTGCAATTTATAACGGATCTCATCCCGATTTCTAGAGAACAACCGATGTAAATTTCCGTGAGCGCAGCTTTGTATCTGCTTATAAAGCTATTACATTCAATGAGTTATAAATTTTGCCTTTACAAAAGGTTTAGGTTTTTTTATGATATATTTTATTATATTGTGACGTTTATTTGTGGTATAAATAGTTTATAAGTTTACAAAAAATATTTAAATTTGTAGTGATAAAGGCTATTGTACTTTTCTAGTATACTATCTGTTTAACGGTAACTTCTCAATATTCGTACCTATATCTTATATTATACCATAGATATTACATTTATATTTCTATTTATTTAGTTAAATAGGTTGAAGTGTCAAGTAATTAATTGTTGTATGTTTATCTAAAAATATAGAGTATTAATAAAATAAATAAAAATATATAATATGGCGGATAATGTTGTAGAAACGATATTCTCTTTTACTGCTTTTTTATAATTGATGGCGTAGATAACAACGATTCAATAAACGTTAATTACATAGATGCTTAATAATTTATTGAATTGAAAGTATCCATCATCGAAATGGAATGCTTAAATATGAGAATAATTTGTGAAACTCAAAGTAGAACACAAATAGACAGCATTTGGCGCCACTCGGCTGCGCGTGGGCGAACCCGTGCCGCCGTGAACTCGCGGACACTATAACCACAGTGATTAACTGCGCATGCGCATTACTAACATAAATGTTCGTTTTTATTATCTATGATTGCGATCATAAATATATAAAAGGTTAGTCGCGTATCAACAAAACGTTTAATTTAATGGATAAGTGTTTTAAAAATTATTTAGATTTAATAAAAGTTGTTATAAAAGCTCACTCATAAACGTTTTAAAGTAACTCAAAGCTTTATACGTTATTTACTAATATCTCGCTATATTAATAGAGATATTATTTATGCCTAATAAATTTAAACTATTGTTATTTAGCTGACAACTTAAAATCCTTATCATATAAACTGATATACAAACATACACGAGAAGGTGAACTGTTACCGTTTTACGACAAGCCATACCTACATAAATGCTACCTAAGGCTTAGTATCAATTTATGAAAATTAGTTTACCTTGTTGTGTAGGTGGTATAGCACGAAGATTTGTTAGCTAAACTTCAAAATAAACCCAAACATTGCATAACTGTTGTAAAAAAGTGATAAGTTCCTAATATTATTATTATAATTACATATATGTAGTATTATATAAAAATATACATATTTTGATAAAACTATTATTATATTATTGAAACAATTTTGTAAAATTATATAAATTATATGTAGTTTTCATTTCTATCGCAGTATACCTGTCTGTAATTCAGTCATGTTAAGTATTTGTTCTCAGTTTAAGCAAGAGATACTTGGAACATGTTAACGAGAGTAAGGTAATATCTAAAACGCTTAGTGGTACTATAAACGTGGTAATAGCAAGACATGCAGATTGCGAGGCCGATACCGATAAGGCAATAAGGATGAACTGACCACACATCGCACTATAGACTCCAATATAACAGTCAGAATCCTTATTATTAACGTACCATTACGGTTTAAATGTGAAATTTGTAGCAGAATTGTCATGAAATGGTTGATCATGTTTAGACGATATAAGAGGATCAGTCGTGGGGCACAAAGTGTGACTGTAAACCAACTGGTTGTGGGTTCGATCCTCACTCGAGGAGATGAAATTTATAATTCCATTTCTTCGCTCTGGTGTCGAGGCAAAGCGCGGCGTTGAGTTCCGCCACTCAACACGTAGTGCCTCCAGAATTAGGACACTAGGTTCCCTCTGCCTACCCTGCTGTGCACGATAAAAAAATATATAAATAAAAAATAAAAATATATATACTTACACAAATTTATATCTTTGTTTAATATTAACAAATAAATGTTCGGCCTTCTTAAAAGATAAACTTGAACAAGCTAAATCAGTTTGTTACTTTCATGTTAACAAAGTAATACTTTACCGTTTAATAGATAAATAATTGTAACGTTTAACAATGTAAAAAAATAGGTAACGAATAATTTAATACACTGACTTAACTTTTCTATTATAATAACATATGTTTATACATAATATATCAAATGCTTTAAATTAATATCTATTTCGATGTCATTGGGGCGTTCCAGTACACGGTTAGACCTCAAAGTAAAAGTCACAGCTAGACAGTTAGAGCGGTGTGATTTCTCCATCAATTTCTACTTTAAAACCTGTCGGGCTTAATATTTACACGATGTCTCGATGCACAGTGGCCGCGAAGCCAGAGCACTGTCAACATTGCGCCAACACGCGCAAACAGAAGTTTGCGAAAGCCTGCCCTCGGCCCCCAACTTGTATTATTTACTAAGAGAAGTCTTTACTATAAACTACACAGGCTACTTCTGGTCGCGACGTCTACAGCACTTAGTTACACAAAACCATTTTACACAATTAACAAGTTCGTTTAATTTATAAGACTCAACTCAAGTCTGAGCTTTTGTTGCTAGTTCCGTTTTAAGAAATACGTTTTAATTAAGTATTTATGTGCTTAACTTTATGTATCTTTATATTCATTTGACATGCAAACTATTTAATAGGGAAATAGAAAAGAAGAATTTATTTTCATATAAATGATATTAATATATTTTTTTAAATTACGGTACGGTATGAGTACGGTAGTCTCTTGCCTAAACAAATCAACGAAAATAAAATATTTCTAGATTTCCTACAAAAAAAAAGAAAAAAATAACAAAACAGAAATAAAATGATGAAATTATGGGAAAAACCTTACTAATATAATAAGACTGAAATAAAACATACAAAGCAAAATGCTTAAATTAATCTACAATATAATATTTATATACGTAATATACTTACCTTACCTATAGCTAAGTAAAAAAACATAAAAATCCCAACATGGGCTGTTGGGATTTTTATGTTTTTTTACACCATACCTGTAACAATAAAAAAAATCGATTAATAAACAGCAAACAAGTTAGCTCATCTCTACCTAATAGAATATATCAAAGCCCCCGCATCATTGTTAAATATTACGCTGTCGAGTCGAGTGTGGGAGGGAATTTTAAATATAATTGAAATAATTAACATCACTAATACAAACGTGGCCTAATATTTCAAAACGTCTTATGGTTTATCTATAAATAATTTTTGTATATTTATTATGTGTACTTAATGTCATCTATTTATTTGGTGTTAAAGTAAGCCTAATAAATAGTATTTGTAAAACTTTATTTTCATACATATGCATGTATATTTAAAGCGAAAGATATGAATAGGTGATAAGAAATAGTATGGAAGTATTTGTTTTTTGTATTTTTTTTTATTTCGTTGATTTACCATGATTATGCATACAGACGTTCAATTGATGATAATTTCCTAATTAAATTCAATGTTAATGAATTCCTGTAGACTAGATAAACGTCAAAATCTTAAAAGCCCTATAAAATTAACACTCATTCGCAAATCACTTTACTTTATACAGTAAAAGTCATTTTTCAAATTTATTATAAAAACTAATTTGTTTTAAATTTAGTGACATTTCTACGTAAACACCTGCAACCTATATTTATTCCTATAAGCAACAAGAGTACACCAAAAGGAAAAAAGAACATATTTATTTCTTAAAAGCGATATTTTTATAAGTTAACAACTACAAGATTAATATAATATATGAGGAATTCTTAATTATCTACTTATTGCTCACTTATCAACGTCGAGATCGTGAAATCAAAATGGAAAAAATAACAATATGAGTCGCTTTCTTTGATTAATGAACAAAGCGCAAGCATGTCATAATGTCGGCTGTCAAAAACGGACCATAAATTATACACCAAATATAATAAAAATAAAGCCAATATAAGGTTTATTTTGAAGCTTTTATAAACACAGGAGCAGGAGCCTTTTAAATTATTCCTTATTGTATTGAACATTGGAGACACGTTTATAAAACATTATTGGGTGCTACCGAACAGTTATTGTTTCAGGCATAAAATACTCGGAACAATCAAATGTTATTTAATGCTTTTGAACACTCTCAAACGACTTTGCGTGAAAAAATAATTAACCGACATTGTAAGTAAATGTATATATTTAAAACTTTAATTTTTGAGTAATGAATACATAGTTATGATACTCCATTTCTATTCAAATTAAATGTAGAATAGTATTCACTGTTATAGCTATAAGATTTAATAAAACTTTAACAAAATTTGTATGTATAATGCCTCCGGAAGTGTGTAGGAGGAGACAACGCCAGTCGCTCGAACAAAAGAAAGGAATGTCGCGTTACCTGCAAGGCAGTTAAGCTCAAAGCGATTGGGATCGCTAGAAGCAAAAAATTAGACGTTCCAAGAAGTTTCACTAATTTGAACTCCTAAATTTGCACCCACATATGATATCGGCGCCTAGTGGAAACACCTATTCCTTATACGTTTTGTATTATTATTATTTTATACCTTTTTTTAATATTGCTTGATTAGAGATTAGAAGAGAATTTCTACAATAATTACCTTTTTTCTATGGTTAAATCATTAAACATACTAAGTAATGCTTGTATAAAAATTATTAACAAATTTCACGTTTTATATGGAGAGACTGTGAAATATTTAAGTTACTCTTAGTCGATTTACTTAATATAAGCATTTCTTAAATAATATTCTAAAATAATATAAGACAAAGATAGCAAGAATATATTATATATATTACAAATCCATATACGAGTACATAGATAGCACCTCAGATATTCCATTAGACTCTGTGACAGAGCCGCGGTGCGCCATAACATGTTTTTTTTCGAGGGATGCATTCCACTTTTTTTGTCATTTTGTTTTAAGCGAAAAGCAAAAGCATTCATGCTATTTTATACATCTAATTTTCAAAAGGTTTTCATTGAAGAGCTTTTTAAATATTTCACATTATAAAATATCCTGGTTACGTTACAAGTAATTACACTTTGTGAAATTTTATAAAAATATACTCGTCAATATCAATATCTATATATATATCAATCTTTTAGGGTAGGCAGAGGGAACCTGGGAACCTATTGTAAAGATAATTTCCATTGAGACACTCGCTCCCCACTTTCGTGAACTATGAAAATTTACTTTACTGTAAAAGATATGCAGTGTACATATAAAAGATTTAATTTCAAAGAGCTTAATTTTTTTTAAGTGAATTGATAAATTATTAATATTATGCAAAAATATAATATAAATTAGAACTAACGTGAAATAAATATATTGCACATCAATTCAATATTTTTACTTAAGGAAATGTTAGCGGTCGCCTATAGAAGATAGTACACTTTTAACACGTGCTACGTAACCGCAGTGTGTGTCGTAAACTTCGTTATTGGACCCGTAAACCTTTGTTAGGAATTTCTCATTGCGTTATAGCGCAGCAAAAACACGAATAAAACGTATTTAACGGGAACGTAAGGACGATGCGCCCTCGGTAACATTAAACATTTATGATTACACTAGTATAAAAAATAATTATTATTGTTAGAATTTTGATAGAATGATGAATTAAGAAATAAGAATTGGTTTGCATATTTATTTAGAATTGATTTTGGTACCTACTCTTGTGATGTTACATAATGTTAATAAAATTGTAAAGTAATATAAGCAAACACTTTATTTTTTTAAGAGTCTGATATTTCCATAGCTTTATAGATTTCTTATTACGAGTAGGTCTCATATAGGTCTAGCCCTAATTACTAGGTAGCTAGGCAATAGTGGTGTCAAAATTGATGTAAGATATTCACAATTTTTAATGATCCTTTATGTACTCTGCGATTGTAAGTTTTACCTTAAGTAGGTAATTAATTATATGAAAATACATACACGTATATTTACTCTTCAAGTTTGAGGCTTCCCTCTTTCAGCGGCTTTCAAAAGTCGTCTTATTTAACATGATATGTGTGTAAACTTAAGAAATATACACTTTGTTCCATGAGGGGGTTTCATAAAATTGAATTATGGCCATAACCCTAACTCGGTCTCGAGGATCGTCGTAAAATGACATGTTGGTGCTCGCAGGACACGTGGAGACGACTGCGGTTAAATTTTATTGAAACGCACCCGAATACAATGAAGATATGTAAATTGTCCAAACAAACCAAAAAAACTGCTTCGATACTCGAATAGAATTTGTTATATTAACATAATGTACTGATCAATAAAGTATATAACTTTATATTAACTCGATGTTGAGTATATATACAAAGTAAAATAAGCCGAAATATACGGACATCTAATTTTTTTTTATATATATAATTACACAATTATTAATATTATACAAATAACAATGCAATGCAATCAATTTTATCTTCATGGGTCATATATTATGTAAATGATGCATTGACAAGAGTTAATAATTTAACCATTAGGTTTACTCAAACATTATTTATTTTAATAATTTAGTACTGTGCAAAATACGGTAATATTATCACTCTGTTACTATTAGTACTCCGCTACTAGAAAACAAATCTAGAAAAGTGATTTAAATAATAGAATAACTTTACATATATTATATACTACGAAGAACCAATACAACGTCGTATAATATAGAGGAAAATATATTTACATATTAAAAAATAAATAGTACTACAGTCAATACTTAATCTATAACATTCCACTTTCTTCCCCATCATCTAACACCCGAGGTACGGGATTCATGGCTCAAGGCTGTGCGGGCCGTGCATTTTCTGCAGCCCACGCTTTAGCTTATCTATTGCGTTCTCACAGAGATATTTACGTAAGCGCGAGTATCGGCGTCGTCCCCGGCACTCCGCACCGTACGAACAGTCGACAACACCCGCGGGACGTGGGCGACCTGCCGTAACCGTCGCATTTTATAACCTTTTTATTCCATTGTCACTGGAGCGAGGCGACGCAATCAAGACGAAAAAAATAAATTTTACTTCTTATCTAAATGTCAAATCGTACGGATTCGATCGAATCAGTTTCCAAATAGTTTTAATAAATCTCCTTTTACGGCGGAAGGTGCGCAACGATACTTGAACATAACAGATACATGCTGCGAGTTATCTGGTTTTATTTGTATGTGGCCGGTGCGACTGTTTGCGACAACAATGGGTTTAATTGAAAGAGTGTCAATAAATTTGTCGTCCGGGTCCTTGGGCGTCGCCGGTGGTCCCGATAAAGTGTATGGTCCCGCGGCTCTGCGCCACATTGCGCAGGACTGGACCCTTGTTTCGGAGGGAGACAGTTTGTTTTTATCTAATGCCGGTCTTGTCTTCATTATAATAAATCTCTAAAAAGGTCCCTTTATCAAATAATCGACACGTTATCTTGTCTTATTAAGTTTTAGTCGGGAGATTTTAGATAATGATCGTGTTCACCAACATTTTCTGTATTCTTAAACTTTCAATATATTTTCAATTTACGATTCATTTTCTCACGACACGGCTCCGGGTCGCTTCTTCTAAGGGTCACTTCTACGAAAATGTTTTGCCTAAGAAAAATGGGTTTTATGGTCATATTTTAATTGTTGTAAGTAAAAGTATATAAAAATTTTCGACAATATTAATTTTACGACAGTACACAGATGCCTCGTACACTGTTCGTAACCACTTTACTAAAAATATATTTTTTTTTTTTTGTGTTAGCGACGTTAAAATACCATAGTATACAATTATTACATCTATAATTTGTCCAATCTTAGATTCAATGAAAATTACTTCTTGTAACATGCATCTGTTTATGTGCTTGCTATATCTATACTAATATAATAAAGCGGAAGAGTTTGTTTGTTTGTTTGTTTGTTTGAACGCTAAGATCTCTGGATCTACTGGATCGATTTACTTTGTTTTTGTTTTGTATGAAAGCTGCATTCTTCAGAAGTGCTATAGGCTATATAATATTACATTATACATATATACTAATAAATTAAAATACTTTCTAATTTGACATGCAATTTATTCTGCCATGTTAATAACAACCGTCGTCGCTACGCGACCGCGTTCGTTACCGCGTCATTTTGATATTCATCCTTATGAAAATAAATATAATAGTCACTTTTAGCATTTCATATAGATTGAAATTATATTTCTATAGAAATTATAATCTTATATTTCAAGCAGGCGTAGCCGCGTCCGGGTCCGCTAGTTATCTATACTTATAATATTTTATAATTCAGCTTCCATCTAATCAAGTCAATTTTAAAGCTTTATTTTGTTATTAAATAATAAATATTTAATGTTCTACTTTGATTTCAACTATCGTATTGAAATGAAAACCGGAAATAGGTTTAAATTAACCTTTCTACATTTTTTTCTCCTTGACGTATACCTAGATAATAATAATAAAGCTTCAAAGTAGCTGTACATTTATTACCACCTCCATATAAATTACTTCTTCACTCAATGGTTTTACAACTGCAGTCCATATTTGGGTCTAACAATTCACACCCGATAATCTCTGAGATAAAGCGCCGCTGGTACATTACCGTGAAATTACAAGAACTGGACATCGCTTGATTTAAACACTTTTATCACGTTATATAGAGTGAACAGTAGTTATTCGGCTTAAAATGTAACCCATCTACTATAGAAAGTTATTTATATATTTAATAATTTCCTAAATTTTTGTTTACATTATGCATTTTCTACCATTTTGAGACGTTATGTTTCGAGAAGAGTTTCAATATTTATTATAAGCCATTATTTCTTTTAATCATAGAATGTAAACTTTATAAAATTAATATTTAAAATATTAAGGCGGCGCGGCGTTAGAATTACAGAGAGAAACCGCAAAAGTCCACCTTCCCCAGTTTTCATAGTGGCCTTGAGGTTTCACATAATATGTTCTAGACCTTTACTTATCTGATGTCATCATAAAATAATCATAAAGCTGAAGCACTTTCTCAAGGCGTTGTATTCATATTTCTTAAAGTTTAGCTAGGCTGCTAGAAGTCCACTTCAGACCTTGATTTTCTTTATGTCAACTTATCGTATTTACTTTAACTTTAACTTTTCCTCAGTCTTCTTTCCCTAAGGTTTAGCTAGGCTACTAGAAGTACCTAATACAAGAATAAAATATAATAATACCTAATAATAAAACATATAGCATATATAGCATATATATACGTATTTTATATAGGTATATACATAAATTTTTCGCATACCTTATGTGTATCGCAAAAAATTTAATCAAAATCCGTCAAGTAGTTTTTGAGTGAACTACGAACAACATACAGACAAATAAAAATGAGAGTTTTGGTTTCTGTTACTTTTAAAAGACTCATTTTATAAGGCATTGATATAAGAGTAAATAAAATACACAAATGTTGTCTATATTCACTTGAAATTAATTACCTTTAATAGCAGTTTTCACTTTTCGTACGCGGTCGATACTCAAAGGTATCGGATTTATTACTAGCGATAAAGGTGAAGAAAAATTTTCACCAAACAATATCGCCGGCCACCCTTTGGACGAAGAACAATATTTTTTCCACTGACTACTTTCAATTTCAACAAGTAAATATGCACGCTTAGAAGAATTTCTAGAAATAGTTTCTAGATTCAACAAATCACTTAGATCACTTCTATTGCCTTTTAAAACCCTCCTAACGTACACTTTGAATATGTTTCGTATCGACTTTTCCGCGCCTCGTTTTCTACTTTGCACGCTAGATATTTTCCCGGTAAAAACATATTCGGATATATAGACGACGTGTTTTAAAGAGTTAACACTTTTGAATATGGTACTATTGTAGCACTCTCTTACAAAATTGTCATTGGCTCCAAAAATTGTATTTCTTTTTCTGAAACTTTCTTTTATATTGTATTCAGTTTTAGTTGTATGTAATAATGTGAAGAAAATCAGTAAAATGTGTGTAAAATTTAGCATCATGATTTTTGCTTATATTTAATGTATCTATTGTTGTTTCTTTTATGAAAACCACTCATTATTTTATTATATTTCCAAATCATTAATATAATGGACTATTATTTGTAACACATGGACTTTTGCCGATATACGAAGGACAATGTGCGCGCGCGCAGGTTGCCGTACGAGTAGTAACTGGAGGTTTTACGGCCGACCACAGCCTGTTTTAGTTGAGTTAAACTATAAACTTCTTACTATAGCCTGAGTAAACATTTAAAAAAGGATGACTAAAGATACTTATTCTCTTATTGGATCTCATATTTTAACATGAAATCTTAATAACATTGTGTAATTTACAAGATAAAATTAAAATTTACATAAATCAATGTCCTAACGACTTTAAATATAATTATTTTGCATATATTTGTTATCAGTATGCAGAAAAAAAGGCTCACTTGAAAAATATACTTATATTTTAAATTATAGTATTGGGAATCTGTGTGCGACAAGCGTAACGTACGTGTTATTTAGCGTAAAATATTATGCATAGAAATAATGGGAAAGTGTTTAGCACATCGGCCTTTTTATGTAGGGCCTATAAAAAGTGTGACGACGCTTAATTATAAAGACACTGTTCTACGTGGCTTTATTATCAATTAATACGAAGTTTTATGATGCTATAAATTTATATTTATTGCACACGATATTGTAATAAATAAAATCATGAATGTTATATTTTCAGTACGAAAATTTTTTATCTTTTAGTTACGTGTGAAATATATGAAATACACGACCCAAATTTGTAGCTCAGTGTCTAAAATTATTTGTATACGTAAATATTTCGTTAATATATATTTTTTCATATTAATTTGCTATAAAGCTTATGAACAATATTTTTATAATAACGTACAGTTTGCGAGGCTTCTCAGAAGCTATGGTAAGATCTCAGAATGTAAGTGTGAGATAAGGCAACCTTCCCTACACTATCGATTTAGAAACTTTATCGGCAGCTCAAATCAGAGATTGACAGAGTGGGTATCAGAGATTCTACAAATAGTGCTATTTCTCAGTTTAATGCAAAATAAACGTACAGTTTGTTATAATTTACGACCAACACAATTGCTTATAAATATTTTAATATCAGAAGAGAAAAATCTATATCTATATGGCAGTTTTATATATTAAAATATAGATAAGGTGGCATCGCAGATGTAAAATGGAGTACATTCTGACACCTACTAGTGTACTCGTAAGTATTTCACTGCGTAGGTGAACCAGTAACCGATACATTAGCTTGGTAATAATCATGACAGCCCTGCAAGGCCGCGCCTGCCAGCCATCTCCACTAATGAAAGGATTGCACACACGATCAACAGTTTATATTTACTTAGCTTTTAAGCTTTAAATAAAATCTGTATCAATACTTCATGTCAAAATGAATGAACGGTATGAAACAAATAACATTTCGCCTTGCTATTTATTCGTATTTTTTATAGTGTATATTTTATTTAACACATTAATTTTTTTTCCCCGTAACTTGTTTACTCATATAACGAAATACTATTTTTTTATTATTAATTTGTATAAATTCTTATAATAATTTATACGAATTCCTTGAGCTTTTTACAAAAACTTTTTATAAAAATGACCTTGCAAGTATCAATTATCCTTATCAGTTCGGCCAATTTTTACATTTGCATTAACGTCTCAGGCTTGCCGTAAGACGACAAAGCTGCCCTAATTTCACTCAGCTCCGCTGGGGAGGCATTAACAGAAGAAACGCTTTTAGCGCTGCCGCCACGCTGGATGACTAGTCATTATTAAACTCCCTACGGATTAACTGACATTTACTTCGACAATTCAAGCCAATATTTGCGCAACAACTAATAATTTCTACCAAAAAATTACGAACGAGGTCAAAATACTGACGATGTAAAATATATATTTTTTATGTTAATAGTACATTAATGTCATATTTTTTTTTGCATCACGCTCTATTCCGCACATAACAGGATGAGCAGAGTGAACCTGGAAACCTGCCGAACCCTACTTTCTGCAACATTTTGGAGGCATTTTGTGTTGAGTGGCGGAATTTAACGACGTTACGTGATCTTACTACCCCGCTAGGCAAGTATGAGTCTAAAAAATATATTTTTTATATTTCTATTATAACAACAAATTAGTAGCACTTAAAACTCAGTAACTTTTATTTCCTATTCAAAAAAACGATAATAATATTTTATATAGAAACAAATCAAAATTAAAGACAAAACACGAATCTTGTTATATAATAGAATATATTTTCAAAAATTAAAACCAACTGCAACCAGCTGATAAATCCCTATTAATTTATACCAGTTAACAGATAAAGTTCCCGAGTAAACTGATTAACGCAAGTTGAATTTAAATAGAATCTGACTTGCTTACATAATCTGGATACAAAAGTAGAACGAAGAAAAGCCATTAAAACTAGCCCAACTGATATACAAGTGGAAGAAAAACTTCAAGTGTCAGCCTTACTTAACGTAATTTACGTACTTTATTACGGTGATTATAAATAAAAGTGTAATCGTAAATATGTCACGTAACTTTATAATTCTATATAGAGTTTATTTAATCGCTGTTACGTAAAATGGCACAAAGCTTTGATTACATAGTTACGTACTCGTATGTATGCGCCTAGCGACTGAGGCATGTGCTATCCGGCTGCGTCAGTTCCATACAAATTGCAGAATTATGGTGAGATGGGTTCTAGAACGAAATTCGTAAACTGAGGATTGGGCCAGGTCATATTTAGCTAGCTTCGGAATGCAATCCAAGCATAGTTCCGCCAGACAACGGTCGATAATTGCATTTTGTGGTCGCGAGCGCTCCACTTGGAGAGAACACGCGAGATTGAATGGAACGTAAACAAACTTTAGTTTTCTTCCAGAAATTGCAAATGGATAAACAACCGACAAGTTGCTGTGAAATGCTTTCATACCTTCTTGAGCAGTTCAAATATCGGCGCGCCGTGTCTCCTTGCGATTCGTGTTGATTAGCTGAAGAAGTGTTTGCATCGCTCTACGTATATGTCTCTAAAATTGTTTAGTTTACTGTTTGCTGCCTCTTCGTTTATTTCTTTTTAAAAATAAATAATAATATTATTTTTTTATATTATAGATAATACAAAAGTAGAAAGGCTGTTACAAAGACAGACGCTACTCATTTTGATATCTTTAGCACATGTTATTGAAAAAAAGTATTTCGATTAATTAAAACAGTAAGTAAGGGACTAACTTTTCTACCTTTGCATCAAAACATTGTTTGAATAAATGAATAATTTTATAAACGTTTATTGTTTTGTTGCTTTTACCTGTTGTTTTAAAAATATCGACCCTTATTTAAAAACAGCATATGCACGAGTATTTTTATTATAAAAATTGCTGACATAAACATTTCAATTGCAATTTTGATTTGTATCATAAAAAATGTTATTTAATTTATATGTATCGTTATTTAATTTATGTATAGCAGTAAACTTATATACTAATGACATTGACGATGCTTGCTGCAATACTTTAGACAATTTAAAGTAACTTCATTCTTCTCATTCATCTAATGACACCTCCTCCATTTTGCAATTTCGCACGTAATAAAGCACAACTTTAAAATTGCGAACAAGACGATTTCTTAATTAAGCAGTTAAATCCGTACTTTATGGAGACGAGTGGATATTGTAAGACATCATTCTTACGCTTGTACGAGAATGCTCTGTTACATTTTATTGTATTGTAGATCGCAGATATGTATTAACCTGTTCAAAAGGTAATATCGAATTTATTTTCAAGATATTCTTTTGGGTTTTTTTTAGAAAAAAGCTTTTGAATTTACGTCTTGTTTTACAGGAATAATGTTATACTATGCATATACGTTAAATCATGGATCTGTTTCAAGACACTTGTTCTCCGGCTTCCGCCTGAGTTCGAGACATTCAATTGAGTGGCGAAACTTAACGCCATGTCCTGTTTTGTCAGAGCAGGGAAATTAAATTATTTTGCCTGAGTGGAGATCAAGATAAATTTAGATAAGCTGATTTTAAAATCAATTCCAATGCAAAAAACAAATCCTATACACAATTTCAATTTAAATCCACTTGCAATAACTATATAATCTTTATGCGCAGTATTTTGACACAGATGTGACGGGCGAGCTCAAGTCGTAGTAGTTGTATAGGAATTTATAGCAAAAATGAGATACCCACGCCCAGCCGCGAGATTAAACACCGCCGCCCGCCGCCTGCCACTGTCATTCGTAAAATATTATGTCGGGTTGAAACACCAGCAATATAACCTACTATCGCTGCCGATAAAAACGTATAGAAGTATTGCCTATAAATTTTGTTAACATTAATTATTATTATATTGGAATGTTAAAATAAATCTTTTTGCTATAAAATCAAGTATAGACTTATATTTTAGATCTTTTTTATCTATCTATATTATTAGCTGATATTCTTTATCTGTGGCAAACTTTTAGTAACTACGTCAAATGTCATTATTGTTTAGTGTTAATGAGGGAAATAAATAGAAAATTTATTATAATGGATTCTATCTGTGCTAACTTGTATGTATTGTACACGAGGTGTATATTGTACATATGTATCGTATGAAATTAAGTGAAATATCAAATAGCTGTATTTCAAAAATAACTTAACAATATTTTCTATAAGCTCGGTCCAGTATAAAACAAAGAATAAAACATACAGGAAAGTAAAATAAGAGGACTAATTCCGCACAGAGTTATCGATAGTTTCACGTCAGCCCGATTCGCAGCTATATTACGACGACACACCAGAGAAATGTACGACAAATTGCGTTCGCGACTGCAGTACCGTTCGAATACAATGCCTAGTCGCTACAATAGTTATTTTGTGCCTAACTTCACAATATAAAAGACCTGCATATTGGAGTTGCAGAAAAGTCAATGGACCTATAGTATTTGAGTGATTTAAGCGCTGACCTCCTGTAATATATGTATACAAAAATGCCGCTAACAAAAAAGTAACAATAAGGTAATTCTTACTACATAAGAATGGAAATTATAAATGGAAATGGAAATGTTTAATAGATTCTGTAGATTCTGTAGATTCTGTAGATTCTCAAAAAAATCTCTTTCTTTACGTACAATTCTAGAAAACAATTTGCCTAGACTTCATTTATATGAATGTGAGTAAATAGTGTGTTTCTCTTAAAATTTACATTTAACAAATGTTTTACTTTAATAAAGTCATGATTTCCTACACATGTGATATTTAAAAGGTATAATGCTGTAGACTCATGCACATTAAAAGATAAAAATAAAAAAATATATATATACAGCCTACTTTTGACAACTTCATTATAAGATTAATCTTAAAATTAGATACCATTTCACTCAATTAGAATGCATTTTATGTACGTATATATAAAAAAAATTACATTTCGTTAAAGTAAGAATAATCCTATCAAAATCTGTTGCATAATTAAGAAGCAGAGAGGCGAATCTCAACCAACCACAAAGTAATCATTGAAACTATTGTTAGGAAATACTTGCTTAATTCTCTGAGTGGTGAAATAAATAACAGTTACTCGGATCTCCTTTTCTCCGAGTGGTCATTTAGGTCAGCGCCGCTAGAAAATTTCGATGAAAACTAACCCAGCCCGTAAAATAATAAAGTGTATCCATAAATTTCTTTCGCGCCAATCCGCAGAAGTGTCGCACGGCATGCGAAGAGAAATGGTCCACAAATTGCGTACGCCCGACTACGCCGCCGCGATAGCACTCTGGTACGGCTGTGCGCTGTTCCTAAATAAAATGATCTTCATTTTACCAAGAAACATAAAAATGTACGTATCTTACTCCTTTTATTTAAATGTAGGTTTGTGGAAATATTATATGTTAAAACAAACTGTATACTATCTTGATATCATACTGTGTACAATTGTACATTTACAGTGTAAAATCACATACAATTATTTTAATTAAACATAATTAAACAAACTTTTCTAACAAGGCTATCCTGGCTCTGTGGCACAGAGAGCACGATGGTCGTGGATTCGATCTCCACTCGGAGAAATCAATTATCTTTCACACTCTGGTAAGCAAAGTGAGAGTTGTTTTCAATGACAACACACAATATATCGCAAGTTGAAGTTTCTTGACATTAAGTTTCCTCTGACCTATACGGGAAAAAGCGTGATTATATGCGTGACAAAGAAATGTGTTCATTCAATCATTTGAATTAATTTTTATATTAAGTCATACGAATAATAATTTATTGTCGACAATGAGATAGCCGTTAAGTGTCAAATGTAACTTTTAAACGAAAAATTAATTGAGTATTACGTTCTGTTAAAATTATTTTCATGCTCCCGCTGTAAGTTATTATCACACCTCGTACAAAATGTACATCATATAGGGGCTTTATTTAATATTGAGATATATTGTATATCTGTGTTCAAATAAATATAGTATAATAATATAGGATTAAGTTTTCTTTTTAATTTATTATAACGTAAATAATATACTTAAAATATCAATTACATAGAAATATAAATGAAACTGTATACAATTTTTAAATAACATTTAAAAACACACGAGCCATTCGTCTGTTTTTACTTTAAGCTCAAATAATATGTGACGGGCGGGATAGTCTCTCGCAAAATAAAAGCAGTCTCACTGAACGTTACGAGCAGAATCAAGGACGCTTTTAAAAATACACTCCTTGTTCAAACGTCACGACAATTTCCCAGGCGTTCAGCGCCGGCATTCTCTTGGAATAAACGATTTGTTGGAGACAAATAAGCATTTTTCATCTCGTTATTATCCTACACTTGGCCTTTGTCCATCCATTTTGTTGCAATTTAATTTTTTTGTGTTTTTTCATCTCGCTCTATCCCGCACACAGCAGGATAGGCAGAGGGAATCTAGTGTTAAAACACCCCGTTTCCCATTATCCTCCGAATTCTGGAAGCACTGGATGAGAAGCGAACACCAGAGCAAAGAAATGAAAATATTTAATATTTCATATCCTGGAGTGCGAATCCCACAACCTGTCGCGCTTACAGTCACACTTCGTGCCAGTGCGCCACGACTGGCCTCTATATAGAACGATATTTATCTAAAGCTAATTAAATAATATGCAAAAACTGGGGCACTTCTAACTAGTATTATAAATGTTACATTGAAAAGACGTGCGCGGTGACCGTAGCTGAGTAAAATGTCAAAGTGAGGTGAAGGCGTAAAGCGGACGCGAAATTGTGTTGACGCAGTGACCGCGTGGCAAGCCAAGCATCGCCTCGGGCCTGTGTCACTGCTCGCCAGGGTGGTCTCCGGCCCACTCAAGAACAATTCCAGTGAAGTCGTCATCCGCTGGAGTCATTACTCTCTAAAAGCCCACGGCGTGCCCGCTCAGGTAATTGAAAGCTTTAGTCCTTTATGTTAGGTTTTGATGCTCTTAAAGCTTTGTAACCTCTTTCTAAGTTATTCTTGCAGTTTGTGGTGTATAGTTTTATCCTTAGATTGATTTCAAGTATAATTTGTTTTAGTTTAGTTTACGTACAATATAGATCGTCGTGGCGCAGCGGGACAACTGGTGTGAGTGTAACGCGACGGTTGTGAATTTGATCCCCACTCGAGGAAGTGAAATATTATATATATAGTTACGTTTATATTTCCATTTCTTCGCTCTGGTGTCGAGATAAAACGTGGCATTGAATTCTGCCACTCAACACGCAATGCCTCCAGAATTTGGCAGAAAGTGGAGAACGGAGTGTCTTAACACGAGGTTCCCTCTGCCTACCCTGCAGTGCGAGGGATAGAGCGTGAAGCTGATTTAAGCAGCATTTAATAATAATAAATAATAATATATACAAAACATAAGTCGCTACCGTGCGCCGTGCGCTATAAAACGTATACGGTGGTTGCATTCTAATGCACAGCTAGCTATACGTAACGTTTATAACTCATTCCTGTCTTGATCCGAACAGCTATTGCTGTACTCAGTTATAGTCTAATTAATTGTTCCTCGGGAAGACATCGTCAGTTTAATTATAAGTTGCTAACCGTAGCAACTACACTGGTTACTGGTGTCCAGGGGCAAAATATTGTTAATAATAGTAAAGCTAAAAGGATCAATTAACATAGCTTAAATAGCCCTTTGGGAGCCATTGTGCCGATATGAGTTCAAATATTAAATATTTCATATCGTAGTAGTTTAAATTTAATTTAACTTTGAATTATGTTAATAAATACATAAAAATATTAATGTGGATTTGAACTAATCAAATAAAACAAAGAGTCAAGCAAAAGGTATTACTTCTTTTTCTTCTACAGTTTCTTTGTATATCATTATATCTCTAAAAATATGTACATATTTCTTAACAGACAGGCGGACAAACAATTTCTAAGTTGTTGTTCTTTAATTATGGCGATCCGAGCCTGCCAGTTACAATTTCTAAGTTAAGTAATAGAAACCTGTCAGTAAATACCTCATAAGGTGATCAAATTTATAATTTAATCACATCAAATTTCCTAGCTTCATTAATTAACAAATATTACAACTACACTGTTATACGTTACTCAATTAGTGAAAATACAAGAGCCTGTCAAAGAACATTCGTTAAGTCCCGCTCATAATAGGCAACCCAATCGTTATTAATTAATATGCAAAAATATATTGGCCCTGAAAGCTTATTTAAATATTCACTACGATATTTCAAGGTACAAAATTATCGAGTACGAGTATATGTCGAGTGCAAACGGCTACGCCTTCTACGTATGAGGTCGTAGATTTGATATCATTGATTGCCAAATTTGTTTCATATATAATAATATAGTGCGTATAGTTGAATAAATTATTTTATAATATAAATAAAGGTCAAGTGACCGTAAACGCGACGATGGTTATGGGTTCGATCCCCACTGGAGGAAATTAAATATTTATTTAAATTTATATTTTCATTTCTTCACTCTGTTATCGATTCTCTGTTATCCCAAACGCGTCGTTAAGTTACGCTACTCCACGCAATGCCTCCAGAAAATGGGGAGTGGGTTGGATGGGTTCCCTCTGCCGACTCTTCTGTGTGCGGGATACAGCGTGAAGCTGATAATATAAATGATTCTGTCCACGTCAAGATAATTCATAAAACACTAACAAATACATTTCAATAAAAAATAATTAATTAACCCGCTTCAATAGCATAATGAAGCATTTTATTTACTTAAATTTGAATAGCTATTAAGTTTGAAATTAAAGAAATAATTTTAAAACTGGCTCGAAAGCTGTTTGTCGCGATCGCCGGCGCGCCGTCAACGCAGCCTCGTTACAGCGAGCCCCGCGGCGTCGGGGAGACCAGCAATCTTATCATCACATCTCTTTACGAGAAAACAAGCTGTTTTGAATCTTATGTTGTTAAACCTCCATGTGATATATTTAAGATGGCGTTGCACTTAAAGCCTTGTAAGATTTTACATCCCTCCCTCATTACGTCTGTCGGCGTTACTGCCATCTCGCAACATCAGTAAATGCCGCTCGGAACAACATTTACACACATATCCCACAAATATTTGATTTCAATGTACTATATGTGAATGTTGTTGTGTTAATATTATAATATTTATAATATTATAATATTATTTATTTTAATGTAATATTTTCTTTATTTATTAATTTGAAGCCTTAAGTAGTGTATTAATGTTTGTTTATAACAATTGTATTTACCTATGTATAGATTGATTTATACTCGAACTGGAAAATAAAAGGCACACAATGACTCTTTATACAGTAAAATCCTCATAATTTATTTTAACTAGACCGGACAACGATGTAAATACTATAATAAAGTCATAACACCTCACAATGCAGATAAAATGCTCAACTTTAGTACGTAATGTATATAGGACGTGCTGTTAACGGAACGGTAGTAACTTCAAATCCGACAATATTATTGTATTTAAATTATTTTAATATAACTAAAATAATATAATAAATATTTTTTTAACTAATTAGGTTAATAAACAGTACTATACGTTATAATAATCAATGCACAATATAACTGGAATGTGGCCGATTTATGGACTTAAACATTAACTTGACCCTCAAAAAAATATATTCATCATTAAGGTCTCCTACCACACGCTGCAAAATATGTAGAGACATTTTTGTTGTAAGTGTTAAAACAGCATTGCATATAATTACAAAATGTTCGTGGTGACGGCGCTTGAGTTATACCTACAGAACTATGCAGTTGAGACTATGCTATGTTATGCTACTTCTAATTTGGGGGGGACTGCATAAAAAATATGCATTTTTAGGTAAAAAAAATCTAGGTCAAAAAAATTTCATTATTATAACAATATAAAAGCCTTTTTATCACGTTCTTTTAATGTAATTAGACAACGGTACAAAAAAGCGAACGTAGTACAGAGACTAAACCTATTCACATGTCAGCGTGTCATTTCATAAAGTGTTATTCGAGCGTGAACGTGCGAAAACTTTTGTTGTTTTAATTTTTAAATTATTACACGTTATTTTCAACTCAGGAAATTTGTTTCGTTGTTTATTAAGTGAGAATTACATTTTGACTTTCACATATTGTATTCATGAAATATAACATTTATATGTTTCATTTATGCGTTTCTCGTAAGCGTACTCATTATATATGCAAAATAGCCTCTCCCATCAATCATTGTTAACTACTGTACGATAAAATCCTCATAGTAAAGTACGCTGTCACGTCCGGTCCTAAACGCCTAAAGCGTGAGATATCGACCAAAGCAAAAGCGACACCGCGACCTGCCCTAACTTCCAAGATAATAAAAACAAAGTAAATAGAACACGGCCACAAGGCACGTAATCCAAACAGATAGATCTTACTGTCAACTGTGTCACAGGGAGTGCCCGCCTGCCCTACAGGACCAAGCACGATATGTCACGCAAACAAACCCACTGACACGTATGATTCATCAGTTTTAATAATAATATCGTCTTTTATTTCGTACATTAACCCTGTGAGGCGAACTCGTGTGGGTGAGAAATAGTAGTAGGGTATATCCTGAATAATAATGTGACCATAATTCTGTAATATGAATTAATATATTGCTCATAAATATCACAGTAATAATTTCGATGATGCAATCAGATTTAAATTTGGCTCTTTCGTTATTGGATTCCATATAGCTAGGTACTATGTAACCATAGCAGTTTGCAGTATTTTTTTTTATTCATTATATCATTTTTATTTTTTAAGCGTGAAATATAATGCAATGCTTAATCGATATATTTTTTTAAAGGTTAAGTAAGGAATTGCAGCTGTATAATATCATAAATCCGGATTAAAATGTACTCCATTTAAACCAGTATTCGTACATGTCTTACCTTTCTTAATTGAGATACATTTAAGCCGTATTATTCTTTAATATTTATATCAGATTCTTTGGAATAAGCCTATGTAGCGTGACCGCGCAATTTCGAACCATCGCATCGGCCTGTAGGTGTTTCTTGTAAAAGAACTGGTGGGCGTTTACTGCGCTGATGTAGTGCATAACGGTTTAAGCGGCAGAGGTTTACAAAATCTATGGATATTTTGAACTACTTTCAAAAAGGTATTTGTCAATAATATTTGATAAATTTCGGGCTATCAGTAAGAATTTAACCTGACCGCCCATGTTGTTTTTTATAGCTTCACGGTGTATCCCGCATATAGCGGAGAAACCAGAGAGAACCTGGCAACATAATGTTACGACACTCTGTTCCTCACTTCCCGTGGCATTGTGTGATGAATGGCGGAACTCTATGCTGCGCTTTGCCTAGTTCACAGTGAGGAAAAATAAAATAAAATTTATTTAAAATTTAGATTAATAAAAAATAAAATTTAGATTAATAAAAATTAGAATGTCTTTTTAAAATGGTATTAATATAGTGTGTAGATAGCAATAAAGGGGTTTGTTCAGTTATTGTACGGGAATAGAAGAAAACTAGTGTATGGTGGTTTTCAATAAAACCGCTAGCGTGAATCTAGGCTATTGGTTTTTTGCGGCAACTTCCAGTAATTTGTGTCTACTGTAGAGATTTGAAAAAAATCCTATGAAAAGTAAAATGCATAAGAAATTTTAAAATACTATTTTGTAGAAGCCTTTGTCTACACACACTTCAAAATTAGATCGGGAGAAAATAAAATGTGTTTATATTTTGTAGGTAACAACCGCATTTTGTCGAAATGAGCTTGACGGTTTTTGTCATACTCTTCAATGATGATAACAAGATACATACTTTTCATAGCTTATTATATTTATAAGTGATCGTCGTGTTTTTAGGTTCACGCTGTATCCCGCACATAGCAAGGTAGGCAGAGGGAACCTGGCAAACTAGTGTTAATATAAAGAGGAATGTTAAGCGGAGAGCCATTCCCCATTAGGGTACTTCCGTTCCTCACTTTCCGCCGAATTCTTGAGGCATGCCGCGCTTTGCCTCGTTACCAAAGAGAAGAAATGAAAATATAATTAATATGTTCTTTATTGCACATTAAAAAAAGTTAACGTTTCGTAATCCCGAATGAGAATCGAACCCACAGCCGTCGCGTTCACAACTGCAAAGAAGCGTTTCGACGGCATCAAATTGATTATCTAAAGATATATTACTTATTATGCAGAAATTTAAAAGACATCTCACATTTAAATCATATTTAATGGAAAATAAGTTACGTGTAAAAATTTCAAAAATAACATTTTTCATTAAAATATTTAGATTCCATACGCAAGAACTGTTTCCGAGGGTAGTAAAGCGTTATTAAAGTTTATCCCCTAGTAAAGGTAAAACATACTTGCCGCATCACGCTACGCCCGCGTCATGCCTATACACACAGGTCTTGGAGCTAGAAAACCACTGCGGTTGAATGTTGAATGCTTACGAAAGGCATGACTACACATATTCTACTCAATTTACGTTCAATTTTAATACATTATCATAACCATTTACATAGCAAGTCGACTGGTACGATAAACGCAGCTTTCTTATTATCGGACCTAATTATTATTACTCTTTGTGTTTAAATTTGGAGGGATTTTTATTTAAATTAAGTCACGTAGCGTTGGTGTGAGAACAATGACGGCATCATTGTATTGAGTTGTTAAACTTATTTAATAAGCACTTTCCGTAATATATTTTTTTGCTTTTACATGATTAAGGCATTATTATAATCGACCGAGCACACAATGGCTTTAACAAAAAAAAACGAAACTACGTGAAGAAAGGAACTTCGAAACTTATATATAATATAATAAGCGTAGCTATAACTTTAATTTTATTTACAGATAAGTCTGTTTCATAGCAGATGTAGAGTTCTTGCACAACCACATAAATTCCCTTGCGGCAGAAGACGTCACATAAACTTGATTTATCTTTTGTGACGCTAACTCCGTAACAAATCTTATGTTACTATTACATTTTGCTAGAAAAACGTTCTCAAAGTAATTTTTTTAATATTTTTTTTTACTTTACTTAGAGAAGGCGCTTTTTAAACTGCGTAAACATAAACTTCAAACGACTGCTCGAGCACATAGGCGGTGTACGCGTTACGGTGTAAATGGTCTCCCCTTGAAAGCTGAGCAAAGGTGGTGTGCTGCTATTTTTTCAAAGTGCAATTTGTAACTGAGCGTTTGCAGAAGCGGTGAAAATAAGTAACTAATAACTGTCGAAATTTGTTTGAAATTTAATTATTTGTTATTATTGTGGATGATTACGAAATAATAGAATGTACGTACGAAAAGAATTAAATCGATACAAGGGCAATGAAAAATACATAATCTACCTATATAAATAATAATATATTCAACTGAAGAAAGTCACGAAGTTTCTCCTCGTAACTCATAATTGAACTCACGTTGGGCGTAAACGTTTTTTATTAAGCAAAAGTCTCCAAAAGTTTTACAATGCAAGCGTGGCCAAAGGTCTTTTGTTGTGTATATTTTTTTAAATTCTACTAGGACAGTTATGGCGCAGGCGCAGAAGCGTGTAAACGCGACAGATTGTGGGTTCGATTCCAACTCGAAGAAATTAAATATTTAATATTTTAATTTCCACCATTAAACACACAATATCTCTAAAATTTATCTGAAAATGGGGCGTTTCTTAACACTAGGCTCCCTTTGTCTACCCCTCTACATATGGATTACAGCGTGAAGCTGAAAAAATAAAAACCTTTATCGTAAAAATTATTTGATATATATATTTTTTCATATAATAGAATTAGTATATAATAAACATGCACTGCAGATTCCAAATAACTAAACACGTCCCATATATTTCAAAAATCAATAACAAACAATCCCCTTATCTCTGACTGAATTGAATACGACTTGCATTTCGCATTCGTACCACGCCTCAGGACGGGTAGACTGTACAGTACTACAATCTGGTATTTATGTTAATAGTAAACATCTTGGTATCTGCAGTGCCGGTAGAGCAAAGAGAAAGAGAGTATTACGACCAAAGCACTTCCTCTAACGTTTTTAATATTTCTAAATCTTTTATATCGGTCCTTCCGTATAAGCGGATTATACTGTGCTCTACCTACAAACTATTGCTTTAAAGTGATTGAACTTCTGTGTCTCTGTTTGTCTGTAAACATTTCATTCGTCTTAGTATTTTATATACTTAGGAAGTATTAAAGATTTTAAAATTATTAAATTTCAAATTAAATATTGGTTCATTCGGTTTGTCTAGCGAAGTGGCCGTGCTGTTTGGACTCTTTATAGAAAGTCATAAGCTTAATTAAGTTACTATTTACGAAGATCGATATTTATTAAATTAATCGAATTTAGCTGTATTATTAGTTTAATTTAATAAATATCGACCATTCAACATTCAGCAATTTTATACAATAGGTTGCTAAAGTTTATCTTAAGAATATCTGCAGATATATTTTATTCTTATAATAGCACTGTCTGTACATGAAAAATTTATGAGAAAAATTGTTTATGGCATTTGACAATTTAATAGTACCCCAAAACAGTGATTTTTAAAATTTTTGTCTGTTTGTCTTTTTTCGGTTTGCCTTGTCGGTGCGTTTGTGCACGCTAATCTCAAACACGGCTTTACCGATTAAAATGCAGCTTTCACTATTATATTTTGGAAAATTTTACTTAACGTTTTATTTCAACCGGTGTGTTTCATAATTGATGTTAAATTATATTAACTGTACTATTGATTTATCTGAATTTTTAGTTTTTAATGTAATTATACCTACATACACAAATTTCTCAAGTAAAATAACCAGAAATAGAATATGCACCACCGTCGTGCGGTCTACCAACTTCTTCCGGGACTTACGTCCGGTCCTACCAAAATTACTCTTTTATTAATACTAACATATTTTAAAATAAATATTTAACGTCATACCTATTTAGTAATTAAATATTTTCATCAACTTAATTGCTAGCTAATTGTATTTTTAAATAAATGTTATAATTACAAGAGCAATCCATAAAAATGAAAGGCAGTACAAAATATAGACAATAACAAAATGGTTTCCTTTTGTAATGTGGCAACAAACTAACTGCTACTATTAATTTTCTTTTGAAATGCTGTTATATAAATTATATCTAAGCTTTATTAATACTTGTTACGCTTATCCAGCCGCGTTGCCTGAAATAATGTGCACTAACGTAATATTTCTTTTAAGACCAAGCGACTCTACCACGCAATAATTACTAAACGCATATATCGTTTTATACTTAACTTCACGCTGTATCCCGCTCGTAGAGGGAACCTAGTGTTAAGAAACTCTGTTACCCATTTTTCAATGAATTCTGGGGCCATTGCGTGTTGGGTGGCGGAATTCAACGCCGCGCTTTGCGTCGATACCACAGCGAAGAAACTAAATTATAAATACAATAAAATATTTTAAAATAAGACTGTAATGAAAAATATTTATTGAATTCGGATAATATAAAAGTTATTTATAAGTCACTCAGCACTCGCCGTACATAAACTGAAAATATAAAAGTAAAATATCTATAAATACCTTCTATAAATTTGAAATTGGGTCAAAGTTGTTTATAAAATATTACTCGAAAATATGTTTTTGAGTAACTTTCGTGAAGATATAAAGCTGAACAAACAGCTTTATTTTTCTCCCGTTGACGCGTAAGGCTACGTGGACTTGAGTGAGTACGTTTTTACTTTGGATAATATGAAATCTTGACACTCTGCTAAGTGGTTAGCGTTAAGTTGTGACTAAATGGAAAAATAAATAATTACACATGTGTCTACTTGTGTATATTTGCACATATGTACGTAATTTACTTATTTTATTGATTTTATTATTTATTTTTTGTTTGTTATGTGGCCTTTACATGTTATTATAGTATATAAAATAATTTTCTTTGGTAATCAGGAATATTTAGTTAGTTTAGTTAGTTGTGGGTTGTATTTCGACTCGGGGAAATGGATTATTTTTCCATCGCTAGATAACCTAAGTGCGTATAAGAAGTTGAGAAACATCTGCAACAGGCTGTGTAGGGATGCCAAACGTCGCTACATCCATAAAACTATTCAGAATCTTTGTCAAGCACAAGTTTGGAGATTCTTGGAGTCGTTTGGTGTGGGCAAAAACATTGATACTCATCAACTCTCAGTAAATCTTCAGACTCTCAATAAATTTTTTGCAACTCCACCAGTTAGTATAAATCCCCAGTTAAAATCCAAAACACTTGCTTTTTTGTCTAATATTGTCCCACCTGACTCAGTTTTTTTTTCTTTCAAAGCTGTAACAGAAGATGATGTCAAGAAGTATGTTCACTCTATTTCCTCTAAAGCCTTCGGATGTGACAATCTCAGTCTTGAGATGATTCTTCCTGTGTTGGAGAGCATTGCACCAGTGGTCACCCACATTTTTAACTTTTCACTGTCTCGCAATGTCTTTCCTTCACAGTGGAAGAGTGCTTTTGTCATCCCACTTCCTAAAATCTCTAACGCTTCCAATGTCACAGATTACCGTCCTATATCTATCCTTCCTGTTCTTTCTAAAGTTCTTGAATCCTTAGTCAACAACCAACTTTACTCTTTCCTCTCATCCAACAATCTTTTATGTCCTTTTCAGTCCGGCTTCCGCCCTTCTCACAGCACAGTGGGAGCACTGTTGAACATTACGGAGGACATTCGGTGTGCCATGGACAATACCAGACTCACTGTCATGGTTCTGCTGGATTTCAGCAGTGCTTTCAACTCTGTTGACCTCGATATACTTCTTGGCACTCTTCGGTCAGTCAATGTTTCCTTCGAAGCTGTAAGCTGGTTTCGTTCTTACCTCTTCGGACGCCGGCAATGTATAAAAGCAAACGACACCACGTCGTCATGGCTTGATCTCACTGCCGGCGTTCCCCAAGGCGGCGTTCTTTCCCCACTTCTTTTCTCTATTTTTATTAACAACATCTCTGGAGTCATTACTTCTCCCTTCCATCTGTATGCGGATGATTTGCAACTTTATCGTCACTGTAGCTTAAATGATCTGCCTGCAGCTATTGAAGGTTTAAATAGCGATCTGTCTGCTATACAAACTTGGGCTGATTCTTTCGGCTTATTAATCAATCCAAAAAAATCCCAGGCAATTGTGATAGGTAGTAGCAGACTCAGATCTAAAATCAACTGGTATCTCGTCCCTGCGATTCAATACTCGGGAGTTACAATTTCTTTTTGCGAAAATGTTAGAAATTTAGGCCTTATAATGGATTCTAACCTCACCTGGGCTCCCCATATTAATTCAATCAGCAAGCGCATGCATTTCTCTTATCATACTCTTAGGCGTCTCCAATACTTCCTTCCTCACAAAACCAAAATTATGCTAGCGCAATGTCTTCTGCTTCCAATACTCGACTATGCCGATGTTTGCTATTTGGATGTGACCGAGGAGCTACTTAACAAATTAGAGCGTCTTCAAAATCTGGCCATACGCTTTGTTTACGGCTTGCGTAAGTATGATCATGTCTCCCAATTTCGAGCTCAGCTTAATTGGCTCCCAATTCGCCTTCGCCGTGATATGCACATCCTTATATTCCTTTTTAAAATCCTGAATTATATGAATTATCCTGTTTACCTGCGCTCCCGCTTTAATCTGCTTCCCTGTCCCTCACGCTCTAGGCGTTCGTATGTCATTCCGATGTTGGACGTACCGAAGAGCAATACCAAATTCCTTCAAAAATCCTTTACTGTATATGCCGCATCCCTTTGGAACCAA
>HE667998.1:18300-88406 GCA_000313835.2 Heliconius melpomene melpomene | reverse complement strand
CCCAATCCTATTCAGAAAAGCCATTCCCTAAATTCATTTAAATCCAAACTTAAAAAACATTTGCTCAAAAGTGAAAGCAATTAGACATAGCTTTAATCAGTGTTTCTATATATATATATATATGTATATATGTATGTATGTATGGGTATATTTTATGTATGTATTATATATGTATGTATATGTATATATAGTCGATTTAACAGTATATATAATTATATATTTATAATTTGTGTAGGTATATATATATATATATATATATTGTAGCATGTATTATGTTTATAATGTGATAGTTAATATATATATTTATCTGATATTTTAATTTTTTTTCTGTGTTGCGCTGTGTTGTTATTCCGCTGTTTGGCACTCATCCACTTCCATAGGTTGGCTGGAAGAGATTTCTTTCAGAAATAAGCCCGCCATTGTAAACATAACTTTTTAACTGTTTTCTTACTATTTATACATGTGCAATAAAGAATATATATTATTATTTATTAATTTTCATTTCCTCACTCTGACCAAGGAAAATCGCGGCGGTGAGTTCCTCGACTCAATACGCAATGTCTAGACTGGTGGAAAACGGGGAACGGAGTGTTCTAACACTGTAGTTCCTACTTTAGACAGGATATAGCTGAAAAAGTAAATTAGACACAAGTTTTGCACCAAACTAAACAACAACTAAACTTTATAACTAGTTCATCAATCTAAAAAATCTTTAAAAATATGAAACTTAAGTTTATCCCGTCTAGAAGTCTCAACTATGCGTTTATATACAAAAAAAGCAAAAAAAAGCCTTTACTTTTGAAACATGATCTCTTGAAATCTAATGGAATTTCATTTTTTATGGATAGTAGAGGTTTCTTTAATTCCTGAAAACACATTACAAAATATATTATAATAATTCTCTGAGTTTGATTTGAATCCACTACCATTACGGTCAACCACATGCCAACTGCGCTACAATAGTGTTAACAGACGTAATAACACACACAGCACTTAGTAACAGTGATATATTTATGGCATTTAAAATATTAATTTAAGCAGGCTTGTTCTGGGCCTACACGCTGTCAACTTGTCAACTGCTATAGGAGAAGGTTCTCACGGTATACGAGTACTTCTTCGTTTCTTTATTGTTTTCTTACACTTACAAGTCCTAGCTTAGTTTTACACTTACTTGCTATAGAATGAAGAAAGTAAATAAGAAAAATGTTTACAAATATTGTATTTGTACCTGTTTTTTCATATTTTTTTGTAATTTTTAAATTAAAATTCAACGTTTGTATAATTTCACCCCGCAGGGTTGCTTGTAACTTAGTTACAATTCTACGGTTGGATATATTATTTCAGGGTATGCAGATTCAATTCCTCTATCGTTCGTATATTAAAGCAGGCAAACTTCAAACTAGAAATTTAGATTGAATTAATTATTGAATTGTATATAAATTAAATTTGAATTATATCCTGTCGTATCTAATCTACTATCAATAGTAGTAAAAACAGGTGTTTCTACCGATATTCAAATTAGAAATAAAGATGTTTAAATTTTGGTCATTTTGCCCGATTGATATTTTTATATAATTTAAAGATTTTTCCTGTCATTATAAATATTTAATTAAAACTCACTATCTCATGTGAGAAACATCACTCAACCTAAACCATAATAAATTATATATTAGCACAATTAGAACGACGCAGTCCAAATTGTAATTACAATTTGATCATTAGCCTAATGATGGTACCGTAAATAGCAATACCGTGCTACCAAACCACTAACTTAATTAAAGCACAGCATTCGACCTTATACAGCTTTGTAAGTGCAAATTTCAGCTCACCTCGTCTTCTCTAAGACCAGGATTTGTGTGTCTACGTCCAGTTATTAAATTTGTATTTGTATACAATAATGTCCAAAGAGATTTTATGTAAATCAATATATTAATAACGATGGCTATTATTAAAAATCATCTTTAACGTTTTGAATTTTACTAACAATAATTATATTATTTTATTAAAGTGTACCATTCATTTCTTTTTCCGAAAGGGTTGATATTCTCAACCATTGAAAGCTTAATCTGGATCAAACAAATAAATACATTTGTATACTGCCTCCTCGCAGGACAATCGACACGGGCACAAATCTAATTAGTCGCGTTTTCTGCTGTACCTCAATAAAAACGTACCTGTATCAAGCTTAACTTTTGTTATATATTAATTAATTAATTTATAACTTATAAAATAAAAAAATATACAAATATTCTAGTTTAAACTTACATTATATTTGTGAATATCGAGTAGGTATATCATATAATTTTACATATTTTAAGAAAGCCTTAAAGTAATTTCTCGAATAATATTTAAAAATAATCATTTTTGCGAAATAAGCGAAAAATTATAAGAGATTTTATCAAATCGTCGCAATCTTTGTAATGGGTGAACAAAAAAAGATAAAAATCGAGTAGGTTTTTAACTTATAGACCCCGCAATATTTAAGCTACGTTAATAAATTCTTTCTTTTTTTTAACATTCAATACCCTACTGAATGAAAAGTAGAAAACATAAAGGAATCTAAAAACTGCATCTTCCCAACTCACTCTATCATAAACCTCATCTTAGAAGATATATATTACTTCCCCCCATTTACATCTGCGTAAGTGCGTTGTACGTAATTACCCGCCTATTTACATAGGCACTTCGGTACTAAGATAAATGGGTGCAATATTTTCTACTTGTTATACGACCTCGACTTTGGGTACTCGAACGTACAATGTTGGAGCAAGGTTTATGATAAGTGTTAAGATTTTGTTAATAGAATTACTAAATTTATTAGATCGTTGTTTCTCTTTGAAATTGGTATACGGCCCTTGTATTAGGTTAATAAATAAATCAGCTACACGCTTTATATCGCACACGGCAGGGAAGGCAAAGGGAACCTAGTGTTAAAACACCGTTCTCCACTTTCCGCCGCATTCTGGACGCATTGCGTGTTGAGTGGCGAAACGTTGACATCAGAGTGAAGAAATGAAATGAAAATTAAAATAAATATTTCTTTTCCTCGAATGAGGATGGAACCTACAATCAGTGGTGTTTACGGTCACACTTGGTGCCCCTGCGCCAGGGCTGGCCTCCTATATCCTGTATATTAGGTTAATGTACACGCCGCTTACAAAGTTGATAGGGCACGCGGTCCGATAATGCGCTTAACTCGACATGGGGAGATGTTGCGCATAAATCATTACTAAGTGAGATCGGGCCCGATGTGTGAACTCGTAAATCACCCGAGTAAATGAGAGCCAGTGACCCACTGCTGGTCTGCTGGTCCCTGTCTTTACATTTATTGAATCAACTTAACGATTTTAATGTTGTCAATTGTTTCATTAAACAATAATGGTTGAAAGACCTTTTGATGATGAGGAAGCTTTTGTTATTATAAATTGAAATTAGTTTTTTGTATATAGTATTATATATACAAGGGTTATTGGAGCTAATTCTATGTAAGTGATTGTGGTTTTATCATACAAATACTATTCATATTTAATCATGATGACTTTAAATGCGTATATTTTGTCATAAGGAATACAATTAAAGAATTGAATTGATCGAATAAACAGTTTCTGACATTTTTACAATCGTAATAGAGTAATGAAGATAAAAAATTATGTAGCCCCCTTAGTAGTAACTACCATCTTATACAATATTTATAACAAGAATGTTATTTTATATAATCTTTATTAATAAATATGACAAATTCCCAAGCATCGAACCCACAACCTATCGCGATTAGTCTTTGAGTCTCTGACTGGACTGTCATATGAAAACAACCTAAAAATAATCACCAACAGAAGCTCTAACCACAAATCAATCAGTCAGTATAGGCAATTTCTGTCAAATCCAGACAAAACAGTCATCTATCCTCACAAAGTTGCCTTCAATTTCCCCATCACAACGCTTAAGCCGACAATGAACCGGGCTTCGCACAAAGGTGACAGAGCCGTGACCCGCGCTAACGAGCCGCAACTGAGCACAATTTATTTGCATACAGATATCTGCCAGATAAGTTTATCTAACGTTTTCATTAATAGCTAAGATAGTAGCCGTTAACGTCTCAAAACTCGTTATTGTAAGAGTTATTAGACTTCTAACAACTTTATACATCAAGCTTTTTGATAAGAAACACGCGTCGTGACTTTTTTTTATTTGTTTGGTTTCTTTTTTATTTTCGATTTGATTGCAAGTTTCATGTATTCTATAATAAATTAAGTTAATAACGTTTAGGCGTTGAGTTTCGCCACTCCACTCGCAATACCTTAAGAATTCGGCGAAATTTAGGCAATTAATGTGCCTTGAAAGGATCAGAGTACCTTAACACAATTTTTTTGTACTAGCACTGCCATGTATGGGATACAGCGTAAAGCTAAAAAAAACGTTTAAACCATGGCGTCTTTCTAGTGTATATAACAAAAAATGCTTACTCAGATTAATATCTAAAATCGTATTATTGAAAAAACAAAATTTAACACTTATAAAAGTAGAATATACATCCAATATTAATTTACTTCACTTACGTGATTGTAAAAGTTTTTACCTACTGACCTGTATTCGTATCTAGATCATATTTTCACGGTATAGTTCGTTGAACGTATCGTATGAATAATTAAATGAAAACAATTACAAAAGTGGAATATAGTGTAGGAAATGTACATTAGTTATTTTTATTAGGATCGTTATTTTATGAAATTTTTCAATTTTGAAGCAGAATAATATTTTATGAACGGTAGATGCTACTGCTGTTAAACTAAATATTTATAACTAAAGAAACATCATCCAGCTTACCTACAAAGCCATGAAGACCTTCAGTCATGAAGAATACAACTAAAAGGAGAAGAGAGAGAAAGAGACAATGCTATAAGATAATGTACCAATATACATACATACCTATATAATCAAATTAGTGTAGAATTCCTAGGCTGTTGAGTCACAGTACACAACGACGTAAACAAGGGCTAATTTTTGTGGCGACCCCGATAAATTCAATCACAACAAGCAATCTCGTCCGAGCGCACTACATGCACTCAGACATGCGCTGGACAAGAAGCCCACAAGAGGCCCTCGTCTTCAATGCCTTTACCCGAAAACCAGCCACTCGAATTTATTCAAATTTTATTTCGTCTTACACTTTGAAAAGTTGTCGCTATAAGTAAATACAAATTTAAAGTTGCTTAACAAATTTATTCGACACATTTAAATAGTATTTATTATTTATAATATTAATGTTTTCTTATTTATATTTATAAAAACATCTTAAGTTAAGAACTAAGAAACATCAAGACCAATATCTATCTCGTATAGAAATTTAGCTTAAAAAGATGCGATGATAACTATAACTAAAATCAATTTAAAAACATTCTAATTTCCCATCAAGAGATGGAAAAAAAAACTTTGGCGTATTACAAAAAAAAAGATGAAAAAGTCGACAACCGAGGTACTGCACAAATCGCAACCACTAGACACACACTGGTCTGTATATGGGGTTAATCAGCGAGCCGGTCCAATTCAATCAGGAGCAGGAGCGACACGCCAAGCAATTTCGTCCGTGCAAGCGGTTCGGACGAGTGGACGAGTGTGCATTCAGTCCAACGCTTGACGAGAAGCCACGAGGGCCGCTCACCTTTAGTGCTTTTTAGCCACAATACCAATAAGCGCTTTACTCGAATATTTTTAGTTACGATTTTATTTCTAGAAGCTTAGTACTAGATTAATTAAAATTCTTCACTATAATTTATTAAATAGTAGATACGTCGTTTGTGATGATTTTAAGTGAAATAAAATCGATTTAAATTCGTTTAATCTTGTTCCATTCCATTCATGTTATTGAGCTATTATTATTATAAAAATCAATAACTTCATTTATACCAAAATATATGTGTAATTTATATAATGTTAATAATAAAATATATTATTCTTCTATTATTAATCAATTATCAAGATTTCAACATTTTGACAACGACTTTATAAATATTTACAATACATAATGGAATTTAAAATTGAATTCCCACTTACGTCTATTTATACAAAAACCAGGTAAACTTATGAAAACAAAGTAAATTGTAAAGAACAACACAAATCTGTGTAGCTCATTTTGTTTTTGTTCAGCCTTTGTTTAACCGTAGGGTTGCCGCCGAAATAATATAATATTGTGGATTCAAGCGCGAACCACCGGCAACCGCTTACCCGAACTCCGGGAAACGGTTAAATGAAACAGACATACCACTTAACCTTCGTCGCTTATTTAAAGGAAAGGTGAACTGTTGAACTCGATTTGCGAAGCCATTGGGCGTAAAAGTGGCACTTAAAGTGGCACGAAAGAAATCACAAGTGAGTTTTGACCATTTAAACTATATATAAGTATTATTTACTAGTGACCAGCTCGCGGCTTCGCCCACTTGGACTACTCAATTATTATTTATGGCTAAACCTTTAGCAAATTCAATAAAACACTTATTTTGTAGCAATATTGTCTTATTGAAGTATACCAAAATACATTAATGGAAACTGCATTTAAATGGGTTACACCGTGTCTGAGTTTAGCGTGCACAAATGCACAGACAAAAAGACAAACATATTATAAATCTTCCATATACGGAAAGCGATTAGTTACAATTTTTTGTATAGATATATAGATTTTATAATTCCAGCATATTTATTTTTTAGACATCTCGCGCTCACGGTAGTAGAGGCAGAGAAAACTCACAGTTTCTATCCATTTTGGGACATTGTGTGCTGGGTGGCTGATCGACTGCAACCTACTAGGCCAGAGCATCTACTTTTTTTGTTATTAAATATTTCAGCTTAAATTGAACTCAAGATCATCGCATGTGCTACCAAAGAATTAATTCAAGAAATTGAATTTCTAGTAATATTTTTATATGCATGTATATTATTTTTTGTTATTATTTTTATTATACTCTGAACATTTATAACAATAACGAACGCTATATAAAGTGCCGTCAAGCTGTCTGACTGCCGCGACGCAAATTGAGCCAATTGATCCGTAAAAAATGTCCAGTCGTCAGTTTTATTACAACGCCAATACAAAACACTTACTAAAAATAAATAATTGAATGTTCAATAAATAAACGTAATCCTTACGAGATATAATTGTTGAAATATTTTCAAAAAGCATAGTTTTGCCAATTAATTATATGATTTTCCTTAAATTACTTAGAAGCATGTACAAGTTGTTTCCAATTTATTACGGAATAGAGAAAAAAAATAGTGGAAGACAGTTTAGTTGTAAATCATTCTCTCCAGTTTCACTTAGTTATTTGACGATTCCGTACGTATTTAGGTCATGGTATAAGGTAATAAGTGTGCCAGTGTAAACGCGACGGTTGTGGATTCGATTCCCATACAGGGAAATGGTAACGAGGTAAAGCGCAGGATTGACTTTCCACACGCAATGCCTCGAGAATTCTGGCGAACGAAATGACAGCTTTTTAATCAAAAAGACTCCAAGGAGAAGTATTAAAAAAACTTCATAAAAAATATTCGAGTATTTAGAAGCAAATAAGAGCAGATCATAAAGCACCACAGTCTTAGTAAGTAGCTTTGACGCAGCTCCCCGAGGAAAGCAATGAACATTAAACCGAACGAAACTTCGAAGGAACTTAAATTTTAAACAACTCTGTGATGAAGATTCTTGCAAAATTGTCCGTAAAATGGTTCAGACGGGGGACCATGTACCTCTTATGAACTTAATTAATGTATCTCTGCTTCAAATGTAAAATCTGGTTTAAATAGAATATAGTAGATATTATTTTAATAACTCAGTCGTTTCATATATTATTATAATTTGAATAAAAAGGAGATAGCTAAAAATGTTGCATTTATCTTAGATGTAATAAATTTCCCAAGCCAAGTGTACTCCTTTATATTACCCATATAAAAAATATATAAACAAGATTCTCACAGTATTGTCATAACAATCTCAATTGCTGTATCTGTTAGCATCAAAATTTTAAAATCTAGTAGAACAATAAAAGTAAGGATAATAAAAATATTCGCCTCACACTGTGCGACCAGACCAGTCGACCACCTACGATGTGGTTTTATTATCGTCGTAGTAGAGCGTTTGACAGTAAGATTCTATGAAAAATACTACTCTCGTGCACATATTATGCAATGAATGGAGCTTGAATATAAATTTGCATTTTATTTGAAGTGAGCATAGGAATATAATCAGTTACCTATGATAAAATTGAATCTGATTTATCTACGTATGCACATACACGTATGTATAGTATAGTATAAGGATTTCAGTTTCAGCTTACGCTGAATGCATGCGCCCGCATGTCTTCGGTCTCCAAATCCGTTTCAAGATATCGATTTGAATAATATCTTGTAGACATTTTTCTATGTATTATGAGCACTATAATCCATCTATAAGATATATTTGTTTAGTTTTATTATACTCATATCTTTTATATTATATACAAGTAGAATACAATATAAATAAATTTAAATAGAAACAAAAGAGTGAAATGAAGATTTTAGAATCTTTATTTTGTTTGTTTACATTTTCTTACTGAATGAGTAGACTATAATATAATGTCGTTATGAGAATTTGCCAGAAAACTTTTATGAGCGCGGCTGTAACGACTAAGATGAGATCTGACAATAGAACACCTACTATTGCTATGACAATAAAATAAATTTAAATTGTGGTCATCACTTCAAATCCCGAATGAAGTAAAAGCTTGTGTTTACTCGGTTATTACTAGTTGCTTATGGTGAGAGAACAACTTTATTAAGTAACATTTAAACGCATTGTCCAAGGATCATATTTCAAAGATTGTAAAGACATGAATTCTTGAGATGGAATGATGTCAAGGTAAAATCCGTATTCGATTTCCATACCTTTTCTAGCTATTGCAATGTCTAGAGGTAGAATTTTATATAATACCTATCACTTATAAATGTTTTTTTAAAAACATTTTGATGTTAAAAATTTACATGAACATTCGTTGTAGTTTCAAAATGAAAGTTCATTTGAATTTTTGAAAGAAATCAGCCTAGTAATTTAGTAGCGTGCAGTGTGTTTAAAAATTTAATTTGAACATGACGTGACGGGTGTTTGTTGAACAAACCAATTTACTGTGTATATTAATTTTGTGTATATAAAACTTTCAGTTTTAATTAAATTCAACCTGAAAAGCTTGTATTTTTATTTATGGTGGCTTGGTATTAAACTTTATTGAAATTGCATTTTTATGCTATTGCTATAGTTATATTTTTTTATATTCTTTTTTAATCAAAATATGAATAAATTTGCTATTATGTATCAAATTAAGTGAGTTCGATTCCTTCTCGGTGGAATAAAGTATGTAATATTTTCGTTTTCTTACTCTAGTAACAAAGCAAAACGCAACGTGGAGTTTCTCTGTGTATATAAGAAAAAATATTAATTAATTTAGTACTGTTATGCACTAAGTAAATCATAATTTAAATCTTTAGGGGTAGTTTTAAAAATGTCATATATGAAAAATATAGTTATTTCATATCTATATATATACCTAGGGAGGCGGTAGATACGCGTGCTCGACAGACAGTTTTAGCTGCAGTAATCCTAATCCCAAAAAAAATCCGGGATAACAATTAGTTTTTATGATGCTGTTGTCTTTCAGTGTTACCTTAAAAACATGGGTTTGGTTGTTTCGGGGATTAGCTCGGACAAACAAAAAGACAGGCAGACAAAACTTTTTACATTGTTTGTATGTATTTAAGTATCGTGTAATTTTGAAACAGAAGAATTGCTCACATCATAAAAGAACAAAATACAGAATTCCTCAACAATTAATTAAAATAAATAAATAACTATTAAACACGTTGAAAATGCTTGGAGCGCGCCCATACAAAACTACCAACATTTCCATCGACGCTCTAAAGGTTATGCAAATAACGACACTTCAGGACTCTCTAAACAATCTAATTCTCACTTACAGATAGCACGATTTTAGAGTATGTAATTTATTCTATTCGTTGGTATAACGGCCCGGTCCGGAGCAGCTTTACGGGATGGTTTGAAGCTAACTAATTTGGTTAATGATCAAAATTTGTGCCAGAAACGTTGCTAGCACTAATATATGGAACTGACTCGTCGGATTTCAGTCGGGAATGGGTTTAAACGTTTTGCACGTTAGGCTCATTTATCTTGTCCATTTTATCTTTAGAAAAGGCGGTGTGGCTCATGGCGTAATAGGTGTCTGATATCTTTTAAATATTATGTGGGATGTGACATTTTAATGTATATTAATCTTCTACTTTGTTAAATTTAATTTATTTTTTTGTGTCGTAATGCAAATTGATTATTTGAAAAATATATTTAATTATATTTATATAAAGAAATAATATAAGCGTGACATTCTGGCTTAACATGGTGGTTGTGATTCGAGTTCGATTTCTACAATAGTAAATATGAGGACAGTCGTGGTGCAGGGACAACTGCAACTGTGCAACTGTAAGCGGGACACTCAAGGAATTGAAATATATATCTTTTTCATTTCCTCGGCCTGGTAACGAGGCACATCATTGATTTGAGTCACACGAGTCATTGATTTGAAAACACGGAGGAAAGTGAGAAACGGAAGAGTCTTAATGGGAACGAAGTGTCTTAACACTAGGTTCCCTTTCACAGGTTCCCTTTGCTTACACTGCTATGTGCAGAATAAAACGAAAGCAAGAAAGTAAATGAAAAATTATAATGAGCGTTTGACATTGCTGATAAAAGAGACTAATGTTTGACACTGTAAACAAAAAATATCAGTCGTAAAGATAATGTATTTCATAGCAAAGATTGTATAATATTACACTTTTTAGGTTCCAAGCAATAAAACTGGAAATTTTGTAACATTATGAACCACAATGACAATTTTATACGATCGTCGTCAATAATCGCCATATTTTTTATAGCTTTATCCATTATATAACGCTTTACAAAAACATTATCAAATTCTAAAGCACACTATATTTAATCAGAAAATATATTTGTATTCTATTAAGTAAAATAAAAGTCAATAATATGTAAAAAAAAGTATTTATATAGATAATTTACTTCATATTCCGTTACCTAACTGTAGCAGAGATATTTTAATTTCAATTATACAATATATTTTTATATATTCAGTTCAATTCTCCGTAACAAATCAAAGTTTTTTCCCCAATCCAGATTCATTTTTTAACAATAGTCAGAGAAACGTAATCATTCGACCATTTTCCTTTTGTGGAAAGCTGATTTCGTCTAATGGCTTATACATTTAATATTTCAGGTAAGAAGTTTATAATATCTCGTCTAGAGATCCCAGGGATTCGTGAATAGTGAATGGGTAAGCCTTAATTGTAAAAGCACTCTCCATTAGCCACATCTTTAATCCTCATCTTTAAGCGTTAAAAGAGGCCGTGAGTGCGACACTGTATATTTGTTTCTCACGGTCGCGCCCGCCCACTCGACGGTCTCTGCAAACGTATACGTATTGGACCTGCAACTTACTAATAATATCTAATATACATGCATAGAGGTAGGAGGCTATTGCGGTATAACTTTGTAAGAATTTTGTGGTTTTTCTATATCGGCCCCGCGAGCTATACGAATATTTATTTAATGTTATTTAATTATATTAAGAAAAATATATATTATAGGTTTAGTATAGTTATCTATAATATTAATTATAACTTTGTATAGACAGTGATTATTTAACATATGAATGACATAATGACTATTCTCATCTCTCTCAAATACATAATATTCTACTTGAACGAATATTTTTTGTTATAAAAAGTAAATAGAAATGCAAATTTTCCAAGCCATAAAGAATATCTCTCTAGACATACAATTTTTAGTATGAACATTTTCAGTTTTAAATGTTCATTTCAGAAATTATATTTACATTCCCCTAATGTTTGGTTCACGCTGGCCTAAATTTAAAACGATGATAATTATCTTGACCAAGTTAGAGCGAAATGAATGAAATTTTTGTGAAAAAACACTCATTCGCTCTGATTAAAATCTGGTTTAAAACGTACGTAATTATATGTATTAAATATACGTATGAATGAATACAAATATGATTAAGTCAGATTTCTAAGGACACTAGTAATTTTTGACAATAATAAATATATATGACATGCAACTATATTTAACAACAAATATTTATTATTATTATTATTATTTATATCGATACTTCGTATAAAGTGGACTATATCTATATAGTACATATAAATTATTAATAAATTAATTTTTAACAAAAACAAAAACCGACTTCTAACAACGAACTAAAAAGTGAAAAATAATTATATAAAGATTTTATAATTTTGAAGTCGGTGCCAAGTAAAACAAACAGGCCTAGTAATTAGATATTATAGTAAAGGTGTTGTAGCATTAGTTTGACACCGACTTCAAAATTATAAAATCTTTATATAATTATTTTTCACTTTTTAGTTCGTTGTTAGAAGTCGGTTTTTGTTTTTGTTAAAAATTAATTTATTTTACGATTTTTAGTGATGGGTAGATCTTAATGATCTTAATGATGCTTCTTGAACGAGTGGTGATGGTGGTGGTAGTGGTTGTCAACGAGTGGTTGTGATTGTTCTATGTAAAACTTCATTTAATTAGGTATTATTTTTGTGCAAAGTTACATTTTGGTATATTGACAAGAACAAACATAAAAAGTATTCGGGTGAATTCGGAATCTCCCCTTTTTGGAGTTGGTTGAAAATGAGAACATCCTCTTTTTTGAGATTGGTTGAAAAAGAAATGCAACGATCAGGAATCTCACTTCTGACATCAATTTAAAAAAGTTTTTGCTTGTAACTATTACAGTATAATTAATTAATGACCAAAAAAAACAAACTTTCTCAATTTTCTCCGGATTCCATAATCGAAACCTAACCAAACTTTCACCAAATTATCCTTGAAGTGTATCCTTTCAAATAAAAAAGAATCATCAAAATCGGTTGGCGCGACATTGAGTTATTCGGCTATTAGTCGCGCACATGCATAATGCAAATTTAAGACTTATGTGATTTTCTCATGGATACCATTGTCAGACATGGACCAAAAAAAATGGGACCATTCGGGAAGCTATACCTTTCAAATAAAAAAAAATATTAAAATCAGTCCACCCAGTTAAAAGTTATGAGGTAACAAACATAAAAAAAAAAATACAGTCGAATTGATAACCTCCTTTTCTTACAGAAGTCGGTTAAAAAAGGTTATTCTTGGTACTATTGATTCGATAATAATACACGGCTTAGTGCCTATTGATACATTAATTGTAAAAGGTCGATGTGAAGCAAACTCATTACAATGTTTAGTTACTGGGACCGGCACTTGGCAAGTGATCACCATACTCCATAAGTGGCATACCACTTAGATATACGCTAAAACACTAATATTGTATCATTATGTAACTGTTAACGAGCTTTCTAAGCAATTATTATTGGTATTTATTCTGGATGCAAATAAGGTATATTTTTTATTGTTGTTCAATAAAAATATTTGTTTTAAGTAAGCTTAAAACAATATATTTTAAAAATATTGTAAGAACGATGTAACCAAAGATGGACCTTGCTTACAATATATAAATAACATTTTTAAAATATATAAATACACAATCTTCCTTCAACAAGTAGATAAAAAATTAAAACAGAATATTCTTCCTTTGTTATACATAATAATAACAAGAGATTAAATTTTAAAGTAAAGAATAATTGAGTAAATACAATTGTTATATTGAACCTTACAATTGAAAACAATTTACAATGTAAATTACGCAAAAAAGATGAATTAATATTATGAATACCCTACTATAAACAAGTAAACCCCATGATATATGACCCGTGATAGCGAAGTTAAATCTGGATGCGACAAAAACAATGGGCTGACCCGAATTTAGTGCAATACAGTATAAAACTTTAAAATACCACTCGTATTTAAGCGCTTTTAGGTGTTTTTATTCACACGACTTTACGAAGTTACTTTTGTTTTTCACTATACTTTTTATAATACTGAACAACAAAAGTCGTTTCAATTCATGAACTTCCATTAATATGAAAAATATTGAATATGACTTAAATCTGCTACTTTTGTCCCATTTCATTTTATTTTATAGTTATGTACTGATCCCTGAATATATGAGTTGAGTCTTTACCTATTTAATAGAGTTGATAGAGTTTTAATAGAGTTGTTGGTGTTAATAGAGTTGTGCGAATGCTGGCTTTCGACAATATATATAATCTACTAGCGGCCCGCTCGCGGTTTCGCCCGCGTGAACTATGTTATTATTAATTTCTGTCTCCATGACTACGTCCTAGTGACGTCTATGCAAAATTTGAGACTCCTAGCATTTGTAGTAACGAAGTTTCATACAAACTTTCCACCCCAAAAACAACCCCTTAGAAATCGAATATTGCAAATTCCCGTCTTAGCGAGCACCTACGTCCTATAAGTAACTCCTATGGAAAATTTGAGATTCCTAGTACTTGTAGTTTCTGAGATTTCGTGATGAGTGAGTGACCTTTCGATTTTATATATATAGATATATATAAAAGGACTTGTCCTCACTGACTGAGGTAAGACGCACGCGCAGCCGTAACCGCTGATAGTAGAAACGTGAAATTTGGACATATACTTACTTTCGTAATCTGGACATCCACTAAGAAGGGATTTTGAAAAATTTTAACCCTAAATGGGTGAAATAGGGGTTGAAAGTTTGTATGGAAAATTTTTTAAATCGGCACCGATTTTTATAAAATTGAAAATTCAGACTCTTAAAGATAATTAATTGAACACGTGTTTCACGGTTTTCTAGAATTTACCCCCTAAGAGTGCCAATAAGGGGTTGAAAGTTTGCATGGAAAAATCTTTAAGTCGCCACCGATTTCTATAAAATTTGAAATTTAGACTCTTAAAAATTTTTCATTGAACACATGTTTCGTGGTTTATTCTAATTCATCCCCTAGGGGTACAAATAAGGGATTGAAAGTTCGTATGGAAAAATCTTTAAATCGCCACCGATTTTTATAAAATTTGAAATTTAGACTATTAAAAATATTTCATTGAACACATGTTTCATGGGTTATTAAAATTCACCCCTAAATACGCAAGCGAAGCTGCGCGCGTCCGCTAGTATATAATATTTTGTCAGTCAAGTCGTATCGCTAATATATATTCTAAACTATATTCTAAACTCTGAATTCAAATGTTAATTAAATAACCAAACTCTTCATTTTATATAAATAAAAAAGCTTGCCGATAAAAATCTGAGCCCAAAATTATTTGTCTCACTTAGAGAATCTCACAAATGCCTCACACGTCTTAAATTAAATTAATTTAATATCTTTGAATACCTTTATTGATGCAATTGATTTTTAAAATAAATTACTAATTGAGTTTTTAATATTCAAAATGCTAAACTAATGGTTTTATGTTTACAACTTTAATCACAATCGTTTTGAGCTAATTCTGGGTTTATGGTGTAAATAAGTGCCTTCCCACTCCCATTTGTGGCTCCGTATCTCTCACGTATGCTTCTGTTATAGCGCGGTCGTGTAAGGACTGTTGTCCATAAACTTTAAATACTATAAAGTTTTTAACTACACTTTATATGAATAGCAATAACATGAATGATATTTCATGTTTCATAACTATAAAGATTTATATTAGTAAAAAAAAAATTGGATCTATAATTGTATTCAACAACCGTAATCACTAATCCATAAGGGTGTAATGCTGAAATATTTATAAAATCAAATGTTTAATAATTAGTTTCAATCGATAAACATTCAGTCATTCATATTTTAGTCTAGTACTCGTACGTTAGTTCCATTCCAGTCTATCCATGAAGTTACGACAGTTATCAAGAAAAAAATATTCAATGGAATGTATACAAATATGTGAAAGTTTATACTCGCGTTTGATGTTAGACTATAATGTAAATTTATATATATCTATAGGTACATATTGTATGGACATTTAAAAATGATTCATCAGGTGAAGCAAGTTTTGTACTGTAGTACAATTAACGAGAACAGCCTCCGCTTATCGATACGATTATGGCATAAAATTATTATGACGATGTCCATAGTCTTATGAGTCATAGTCTCGAAAGATATATATACTTACATTTACATACGTAATAAACTATAGTTTTTTTGTATTAATTGTCACTAACAACAACAAAGTCTCTACAGATTCTCTACGTGTGGAAAACGGAGAGTCTTGGCGCTACGCATATTTAAAAAAAATCTGTTATTATTTTTATTAGCTAAACATACTATGCCAAAGATATTTTACACGTTTTCTCTTATTACTATATAGGAGTTATATGCATTACTATTGTTCTTCAAAGAATTAACATATATGTACATATATTACTAGATTTATAAAAAAACTATTACAACGCCTATTATTAATTTAGATTACTAAACTAATATGACGCCCATAATATTTAAAACACATACATATTATATTCACTAGAACAGCCAAGTTGTAACATGCGTGGGTAAACAAGTTTCGTTCTCAGGCGCACTAACAAATTACGTTTCACCTACTGAGCAGTCAGCTATATTCGAACCTTCGACTCTGTCTGCTATTTCCGCCGAACACTCGAAGCGAGGGCTGCACTGCACAATGATTTACGAATTTCCAAGACAGACGGGATAATGAAGGTACCATTAAATCCTTTAATACTAAGAGTTAAAATACTCGTGCAACTGTTTTAAATCTCTCGAGAAAAATATTTAAATATAGTATTATTGTCTGAGCGATAAAAAAATATCATTCACGATATTTATTATCGTTTTCATACTTTTAATAACTTTTTTATTATCAATGAAGAAATGCAATGAAAAATAAGAATGACACTAACAGAAAACATATATAAATCAGCGATATAATATCTATATAATTGATAACATTATTTAATAAATAACATTATCAATTAGATACCATAACATTATTACATAATAATTAAGTAACGTTATAATTTGACTTTACGTCAAACAGGTTCCCGCAGGCATTTGGCACTCTTATAGAAAGAACTACATAAATCGAAAACTTAAAGAAAAAATAAAATAAAGGAATAAAACTACGACATGATGAGCCAAACATTTAAAATACTTAGTATATATAACATTTTTGTAAGTTATACTTGAAAACAGTAGTTTCAAATGGCGTATTTAGAATTTGGAATTGAATCTCTTGGACTTATCAAATAAAAACATATGCTAGTTAAATATAAGAGACAGACATTTAAAAAGAGAAACATAAAAATAACTAAGTATCGAACTACACAACTGTTAGAGTAGAAGCTTATGAAAATAAACTATAAATGGTTTTAAAATTAATACAAAAGTATTCCTTTTGTTCATTATGTGTTGTTTATATTACTAAAGTTCCTTTATAAGAATGAAGCCGAGTCACGATTGCATTTCAATGTATTTACAGAAATAGTTAGCTTCTTTATGACTAAGATGATACATACAGTGACAATTTCCAACATGGATTTATGGAGATGTACTTGAAATACTAAAGAAAATAAATAGATTGGCTTAGTGAGAAGGTAATTTGTTTAGTGAAACACATATTTTTAGTTCGTACAACTTTCGTATTGCTATTTGAATAATGCTATTTTTTTACTTTATGGAAATATCGTAAAACTTACATCGTAAAATATAATAAAAATAATTCATGAAAAGCCAGAGCAGTTGCTTATCCTGATATCAATAAGGGGATTACCCCTTATTGAAATCAATAATCAAACATGGATAATAAACAAACATTAATAAAAAAATGCTGAAGTATTTTGACATTTTTGCTTCTGTCTGGCCTACTAGAGTAAAGAGTAAAGCGGGAAATATATGAACCAAAATTTTTAATTATTGCACTATTTACCTTATATCTTACGCACCACCGTCACTCAAAATTAATCCAATTTAATTAATTTAATAATCCAAAATTAATCCAATTTAATTAATCAAAATAAGTCAAAATTATCCTTATAGACTTCATAACAATCTAATAAACGAAAACATTTGAATATCGTTGCGATAAAAGCACTATAAAGACTACTGTACTACATAAGTACTTTCTCTAATTTGTGAGGAGAAAACTCTCATTCACCTGATCGGTCAATAGGGTCAGTAAATGATTGCAATTGCAAAGCTAGCAAAACTTCCCATAGTCATAAAAAAACTAACTCTTTATAAACAACAAGAATAAGACCACCATGAGAAATCAGTGATATTGAAACTCACCGTAATCTAACCTTGAATTACGCGTGGTTATCAAATATAATGTAAATAACAAACTTTAGTCGTTTTTATGTATACTGTGCTGAAACGTCTAGTGGTGAATATGTCGGCGAAACAAAAAATAAATGGTATTATATGTGGCGATCAAAACTTTTCCGTGCCACCACATTTAAATTTGGGAGCGTTTGTTTTGCAAAAAATTTTGGCTCTCGACAGACAGAAAACCGCATTGGTAAGTGCTTGATTAATCTATTTTACAACTGAAATTTGCTGTATCTAAAATCTCAAAAATTGTATTATTTAGTAAATTTACTTTGGTAAACTGTTAGATTTATGTATATTAATAAATTTGTGAAAATAATATCATAATTCATACAATTTGATATTTTTTCTGCTTTTTTTCTTACATTAAGTTATTATTTCTTGATAGATTTATCTTTGTAAGCTAGTACTAATTGATTCTACAAAGGATAAATGTATGTAAATAATGAAAACAAAAGGTAGATATGTAATATTCAGTCATTTTACATTTAATACACAAAAAAGTAAATAATAAAAATTGTTATAAATGTGATATCAGTGTCCTTAAATATATTCACATTTAAGTTCTAATTAAAAAATAAACAAAAATAAGATAAATGTATAATACAAATTTAATATTCTTTTAAATTTTTAATGTATATTATAGTCTATATCCTAATATAGGCCGTCGTGGCGCAGGGGCACAAGCTGATGACTAGAAACGCGACGGTTGTGGGTTTGATCTCCACTAGGGGGAATCAATTATTATTTATTAATATTTTGGTTTCTCCGCTCTGGTAACCAGGCACGGGAACCCTGGGAACGGAGTATCTTAACACTAGGTTCTCTCTACCTACCCTGCTATATGCGGGTTACAGCGTGAAGCTGAAAAAAAACATGTGCTAAGATACATTTTATCATAACTTCCTACGTGTTAAATAGATAAATGGAGAGACAGGAGAAAAAATCTGTTATAAAGAAATGGCCCAAATGGTAGTAAATATTGCTACATCCCTTACAAACCTCGGTGTCGAAAATGGTGATGTTGTGGCCATTTTTAGTGAGAATAGGATCGAATGTATATTGACAATACTAGCAGCGTTATGTTCAGGAGCCACAGTCACCCTTTTAAATAATGCTTACAGTAAGGGTTAGTGATATTTATTTAGATATACATTTTTCATTCAATTGCATATCACGTTTTCCACTATTCTGAAGGCAAATTGGTATTTAACTAGACAGGTGATATATTTTTTTTAGATTACATCCATATTGTATCCTGCCCATAGCAAAGTAGACAAAGGGAACCTGGGAACCTTATGTTCAGGCACTCTGTTCCCAGTAAGACATTTTCGTTCCCCACTTTCTGCCGAATCATGGATGCATTGCGTGTAGTGTTGGGTCTTACATCAATTAGAAGTCTTTTAAAATTGAAACAAATAAGCATAAAACTGAATTATATACTCCTAAGTTGTTCATTAAAATAACGAAAATAATATTTTTATAGAAAATCATTATTTGTGTAAGCATTAAATACAAACAACTTTTTTAATAAAACGTGCTTTCATAATTATAATTGAGTAGTAGATCAATCAGATCAATGCAAACATTAATTAGTAATTAATTGTTTATGTTGTAGAATTAATTTTATGATATTAAAATACACAAAAAATTTAAATATAATTATTTTTTATTTACAGACGACCTCAACCATGCTATTAACATTTCCAAACCAACATATATGTTTTTATCGGGAGAAAAATTCAAAGAGCATTTTGTCGACCTAAAAATAAGTAATCTAATTAAAAAATACATTTTATACGATGATCCAGCTAGAGAGAATGACTGTTTAAATTTTAAAGAACTAACCGGAAAAAATGTTGATATAAATTTGTACAAGCCTTATGACTTTAAAGGTAAGATGAAGAAGTTACTAAAACTTAAATATATTTTATTACTATAAATGTATTTTTTAAGCACATCTATGGAAATAATCATATTTTAAAATCTACATTTGATCGTTGACATACGGTCATCTCTCGTTAAGTTAATAGCTAGATGAAGAGAAGTTACGTAAATAAATATATTCAAATATATGTCAATATTAAAGGGTCAACATGTACAAGCTTTATTCTATATTCTTCGGGGACTACAGGCCCGGCTAAAGGGGCTATGATAAGTCACCTCAACATTATAGTCTCGATTCAGAGAACACCGTATGTATTTACAATACTTACATTTTTTTCTAGTATACTCAAATAAAATATAGGATGGAATTGTTATACTTGTACACTAAGTAATGTTGCTAGATAGGAAAATGCCAAACGTTTTAAGCTATTACTTAAATTATTCTGCCTATAAGAGAAATATAAAAAACATTAAATTACAAAAATTCTACAGATATAGATAAAATAAATATTTTTATACAAACATGATTTCTGTTCTGTTACTTCTTTGTACTACACTAAGCATCATAACTTCGTTACCACTTACCACAAACTAATATTTTTTTAAGAAATGTATAAAAATTTTAACTATTATTCTACCACGTTTAAATGTTTATATATATTTCTTAAAAGTTACAAATGTATTTCATGAAAGGGGATAGAACGAGACTAATAACGGAGGAGGCTTCTCTTTTTGAAAGTATATTTTTTTAACTTAACAAACTCAAATATACATATTTATCAGGGTAGCTAAAGGACATGTTCTTCTGTTAACAATTGCACCTTGGTCAAGCACGATGGGGTTAGTGTCCACTTTACATGAATTTTTTAATGGAAAAACCCTTGTGTTCTTACCAAAATATAATGAAAATTTGTACCTGAAGACTATTGAAAAATATAAGGTGAAATTTAAGCGTAGTATTTTGGCTAAGGTTAAGTTTATTTAAGTAAGCATATTATAGTAATTATTTATTTCAGATAAATCTTCTAATAGTGGTGCCTCCTCTCATTGTTACATTGTATAAGTCAACGTTAGCAAAGAACTTTGATTTGAGTTCTGTAAAAATTATCTACTCAGGTGGTGCTCCGGTTGATCCTAGAAATATTCATGCGTTAAAATCTAGGTACAAATTATGTAGTTATGATTAAAAATAGCTTTTCTTTCTTTTTCTTAAATTTACAAAATTAATTTTACTAAATAAAGTGAACTCGACTCGAAGTTAATTTCTTTAAAAAAGTATAAATACTACTAACTTTATTAGGTTTCCTCATATAGAACTTGTTTTACAAGGATATGGAATGACAGAGGCGGCTGGACCTATAACCGATGATCTAGAAGTTACACCTAAGGAGGGAAGTGTTGGGAGAGTAATAAAAGGATGTATCGTGAAGGTACGCTTAAGTTTTCTCGTTTAAAATATGCATTATTTCGACTGATACAGTAATGTCTAATTTTATATTTTGTAATAGCTGACGTTTTACTTTGGAGTGTTAATGTACTAAAGATATCAAAAATCGTTACAGGTAGTTGACCCAGATACCAAAAAAATATTGAGTTACAATGAACCAGGCGAAGTTTATATTAAGGGGCCTGTTGTCTTTCAAGGCTATGTGGGAAGAGATAGTAAAAGTGAATTTAACAGAGATGGATTTTACAGAACAGGAGATATTGCCTATTATGATGAGAATGGCTATTTTTATATCATTGATAGAATTAAGGAGCTTATCAAATACAAGGCTTGGCAGGTAAATTTAACTTTATACATCTTTTCCCGATTTTTGTATAGTAGAAGTGAAGTGAATTAATTTGTTTTGGCAGAATATAACGCTAATTAATTTTAAATATTTTTATAGTATAGTACGTTTTTACAGGTATCGCCTTCAGAACTCGAATCGCTAATACTTCAACACCCGGCAGTTAAAGATGTCGGTGTGACGGGTGCGCCGGATACTCTGGCAGGAGAACTGCCTACGGCGTTTCTAGTGAAGCAACCAAATGCTAATGTAACAGAACAAGAAATTATAGACTTCGTTTCTGATAAGGTAAGTGTTAGGTAACATAATTTGTATTGGCTTTAGTTGCAATAAGTCAGATTTGTGCCAAAAGCTTTGGTTATCTTTGCCTATAAATAAAATATGATGCGATATTTTATTACCAGGCTTCACACTGGAAAAGGCTGAGAGGTGGCGTAATATTCCTAAAAGATATACCTAAAACTCCCAGTGGAAAAATCTTAAGACGACAACTAAAAGAGCTTCTGAGGCAACACCCAAAACAAAAATCAAAGCTATCTGCAAAATTGTAATTTGTAAGATATTTTAGAATATTAAAATATATATTATTTATCAATTTCCCTATTTTCAATAATAACTTGAAAGATGATTGATTGATGAAAATCGTTTAAATGAGAAATTTAAAATTATATCAGCTAAGAAAGTAAGTTTTGCTCAATAAATGTTGTTATAAAAAATTATATATAAAAAACGACACGAACACTTTTATAATTACTAGGTACTAAGAAAAGACAAAAAAATAAATGACATGGCTTATATCTATCTACACTATGTGCGTATAGCTGGTAATAAAATGTTCAAACCTGACCGGGGTGCTGTCTGCGTATAATTGATGGCTGTGGAAAACTGTCCATGCCACTTTCCTTTTTATTTGCAAGCGGTTGCAGCTTACATTTGCGTACACGTTCACCGCTAGAATACTATAACTACCGTTTTACTTGGGACCTAATGCGTATCGACAACACGTAATGACTGGTTAAAGAAAATAATTTGATTTTATCGTCCATACTTAAGGTTTTGTTCTATTAAATATTAACCTACTTCGTCAGTGTGGCGCTACAAGTCAAATTACAAGTACTTAGCTAATCTATGCATGAAACGTTGGAACTTGCTCGACGCACCAATCCTGCGACGGCTTAGCTCCAACTTTAATGGATACATGTTTTAATTCTCTCTCATTTCAAACTTTTACATTGTAAAGACTCATGAAACTATTTCAAAATTACTCGAAAAAATGTTAATTGATATTAAAAGGTACCATGAAAGTATAGAGGCAGTAAATACTAACTAATAAAAACATGTCTAGACATCTTTACTTGAAAACATAAAAACTATACGAGCTCTAATTAAATCATTATTTATTAAATTAAAACTAATTCAATTTCTTATTTTCTTCGTTTGCAACGTCCATTAAGTTGACAATAACGATTGAATTAGTTTTATGTACATAATAAATAAAAAATAAACTAATTATTGTTTTTAGTCTTTAGATTTATAATATAGATTTTGAATAATAAAAGATAAAATTATTTTAGAATTATATTATATCTAAGAATATCTGTTAAACTTCATCTAAAATTAAGATTAACCATGACTCACCGGAGCGCCATAAATCAGTCAAAGGTAATTTTTAAAATAAAAGTAGAAACAGATGACATTGCTGTACTGTACCTACATTGGAGATAAAAATATACTACCCCATTATTAATGAAAGCTTATATTTAAGTATGCAAAAAAATAAATCAATTTGATGATTTTTGACAAGAAAATTTTATCCATTTTATTTCTTCTTGAACTCCATTCTAAAGTACACACACAGATTCATACGCATCAGGGATTCTTATTAGAGGAATTCTAATGAATCCTAATAATAAAATGGAAAATGGTAGATGTATGAATATTGTATGTTGACCATATATTAATAAATTCAATATATGCAAAGATCATCTTAAACACCTATTAAGTGGATACAGTGAAAGTAGCGACAAGAATTCTGTTACAAGCTAATCAACTTTAATTAACATTCACCAAAGAGCGCGAGTGTGAACATTTCAGAGCGGCGCCGGCGCTGATTGATGGATTACACACGAGGCGCTCAGATTTTACGTGTTAGATAAACTTGATATTGAAATCTTGATTTATCATTAGCCAAACGACTCCAGTGAACAAAGAAATACATTGACTTGACTTTTAACTTTGACTTGACTTTTATCGGCCAGCATAAATTATGTTGGGTGATTGTATCGATACTTTATGGTGTTATCAGATATTTATGTTGACCTTTATAGTTTGATTGTTTGTTTTTTTTTTAAATTAACATACGTGCCTTTATATGGCGTAGGATATATTTAAGTACACGCGATAGGTTCAGACGCAAATCTTATCTGATTATATTAAAACGAAAGCGATATGGACAAAATGGAAATAATTTTTAAGTGTTGCAACACAAATAAAGGAAATAAAAGTATAATATTTGAACGGGTCCGCTCTGTATTTTTCTTATTAATATGAAAATGTAGAATTTTGTGAAAAAAAAGATTAAACATATATTACTAGTTTTTAATATACAAGTAATTATTGATTTCTCCCGGAATGTAACATTCTAAAAAAAGACTATTCTTATATTCATACACACAAACTAGTAATTTAACCTTAAATATAATAAGAAAAAGAAATTTACAATATATTGTTGGCGAGTCAATACAAAGTAGTAAAATTATAGCAATATATTTAGCACAAAGTAATATTTTTATATTTCTCATCTGTTAATAATTATTATACTCATGCATATTTTGCATATTTACTGTCATAAAAAACTATTTCATTATATAATTATGATAATCTCTGTATACGCATTTGTGGATCTCGCAATAAAACAAAAACAATTATAGACTATTGACGGATAATAATGGTACTGTTAGTAGTTGGCGTAGTAAATTGCATGGTGGAGCCAAAGCTGATGTCCGCCCACACCACCACACTACGTATGAACTTTATAATGATACTGTACCACTGGCCAAGGACTATGTCGTGCCTCGTTTAATATTACGTCAATAAATAGGTATATACAATATTTATATTAAACATGAATTAACTTTTGACTCATTAAATTCTCAAGGTTATTATTTCAATATACAATACTCAATTTTGATTAACCAATAAGGTGGCTAAAGGTCTACCTTAAACTATAATACATATTAAAAATGTTTTGTACTTTAATATATTCAAAACTTTCGATAATTACCATCGCACAAGCTAATATGGATGAGTTTACAATTGACAGCTTGTAACACCGTTACTACCAAGAAAGTTACTTGGAATGGGTCGAGAGAACGCCACAGCAAACAAACGCACTTTTATAACGTGTGTACACAAACAATCATAAGTCGTATAAAATGAAACATAATAGGATAGTAAACATTTACCTTTTAGCGCGGCGTTCACTCTATCCAAATCGTAGAGTGACAGTGGAAGAGGCTCGTACAACAAGCGCAGGCGAGGCATCCTCCAACTATATTTCTCATAAATTCCGTCGCTCAGAAATATTCCCGAGGAATGTCTATACAACTTATAAGCGCACTCATTCGTTCGTAGCCAGTCGACAAACACAATTGCCCCATTCAACGTACGCTCGTCGCCTAAAAACCCGTGGCTCCTGAGCTCGGGCACGTCCCCCTTCATTACCAGCCGTATGTATAGTTTATAGGTCATAAAAATTTTCCTTCTAAGTTTGCTACCTCGTTTTATCTTCCTGACGCTCAGGACTCGAGCCGTGAAAATATACTTAGATTCTGACACAGCCGACGACAGAATCTCGTAATCGTTAGTTATCGTGTCATTTAAAACGCATTTAGGTCCATTTATGTTTTTCTTTTTATGTGACGTATCCCGTTTCTCGATCGTACCTCTTATATGGAAATGGGCGTGAATTGTTGTATAGGAGTAAAGCAATAACACTAAAAATTGAAGCTTCATATTTTTGTTTAAGCTGTTCTGTTCTGTTGTTAAATAAAAGAAAGCATTCTTAGTATTTTTTTATATGGGAAAACTTTTGATTGAAGCGGCTCGTAAAAGTTGGAGAACACGGTGTTGCGCAAGAGTCCGAGTTGGCGCCACCGAGACGCGTGCGCGAGCTGAGACCCGCGCGTATACTGGAGGCTTCGCAATTCTATGCAACCTTCATCAACATAAACAAACGTCGAATTAAACATTAATCCACCAATGAGCCATGAAATCGTCTTATTGGTGGAAAAATGTGGAAACTACGCCCAGAAATCTATATAAGATTGATACTAAAATTTATAGTAAAAATTGTAAGTATTAGTAATAAAAGAATATAATCTATAATCTAACTTATAAGTTTTAGCAGAAGATTCGATGGGTCAACAGAGGCACAATGGCCGCAGGGTGAGCACAATATGAGCCGAGTTAACAGTTATTGCCGAACGAGTCGCCGCCTTACTACGCCCTGAATATTCATGTACGAGAGCGCAACGGCGCGGTGGATCGCCCGGGATAACTACTTTTGTCGCAATATATACTATTCATGCGGTTTGTTCGTAAAATGGAAGCTTACGAACGATTTAAACGAAATAACTTTGTTAACTTTTCTATATGGAATTATAAGTATTATACAATTTTATTTTTTAAGCAAAAATACAAAACCCATTTCGCAATCCATTTTCCAATCAATCATTTAACAGTGACGACTACTGAGAGCTGCGTTTTTACTTTAAAAAATTCTGTATGGGTTTAGACTAATAATATTTATAATTTTATAGTGTACGGATAACATGTGGATTAAGATACATATCTATGAGATATAAAGCTGAAAATAGTAAAAAGATAGCCGCGGTTGCGCTAATAGCACTTAGATGGCTGCAACGCTTACACGAGGAATTTGGAAAGCGGTACGAGCGTGGGCGGGCGAGTCGAGGCGGTCGCCTTCTTGACGAATCTTTAACGTCGCACTATATTATTTTGTAACATTTCAACATATTTCACTTTATGTCATTATTTTTCATACTATTGGTGAATGAAAAAAAAATCATAAAATTTAATTTATATATTTAGGTTTGTTGTTTTTTCAAAATGTATCTTTTTACAAACATCGCCATGAAATTGTAATTTAAATTGTAATTTATTCGCAATAATAAATATGATATTTAAATTTTATTATTAATATAATTTGAAAATTATGCATAGTCGTTAAGTTATCATTAAAACATAAACATCGTGTGGGGTGGAGGCGCGACGTGACGAATGGACCTGCCCATTACTTTCTCCACAGCACAACGCCTCCTGTGATCGAGGAGATAGGGAGCTGCTATGTTATCAATGTATCGACGTCGTGCGCTTAAAATACTTATTGCAACACTTACTCAGATAGCAAAGAAAAGCTAGTATTGTTTGCGTGCGTTTGTTGATTCTAATGAGGTAGATTAATCGTACCGCCCATCTACATCTTTCAGTTTTATCTGAAAGTCCCACGGAATTTTGTTATCTTTAAAACGAAGGTGCCTTACCCGTATTTCAGTAACTTATCAATTAAAATTTCTTGATATTGATGTGAGAGCATGGCAATTAAATAGAATTTTAAATATAATTCGATTTAAATAACTTTTTAAGATATAAATATATTTAAAAAATAACCACACTAGAATCCACACTTTAGTGCTATGCGATACTCCTCACAAAGACCCCTACAATAAGTAAAAAAATAAAAAATCTTATTATTTCGAACTACTCGCTCATACATCATTATTGAAACTTTTAAAGGTGTATATAATTTACAAAGCTTTGACTCGCTAACATTTACTCGTATTTACTGCAGCACTACACTAACGTTTATTGTTACTTAATAAACGAGGACGTACTTCTAATATTATATAGCCCATTATAACTTTTAATGTGTTTTCATCACATACTTAATATTTTACCATTTTGTTCTATTTACAGCACAGTCGATAATAAAAAAAATATGGATAAAATAAAAGTAAAGTATATTTTTTATATGGTACGCAATGGTAGTTAGAAAAAAAATGTATGTATAGATAATACTAAATTTAGATAGAGGTAGCTAACGCTGCCCTTTGAATAAAGCTTTATATAGATAATTTAATTTATGTGTATTAGTATATTTTTCTCATATTTTCGTTTTATATTCTACTGAAAACGAGGCATAGCTGATAGATCCAGTTCAAATTGTATGGTAAAGTAATGTTTATAATTTGCACTTAGAAATTTCTCTAGTCTAGATAAAATACGCCTTTGAGTTTTACCGCCTAATCTACCTTCTCAAAATGGACCGACGTTAAATTTACGTAAAATATATTTCTGTTAGGTACTATATGCTATATGAATATTATAAAAAAATATAATTTAAATAATATAATATAATAATTTATTAATCAGATTTTTTGTTTTTTTATTCATATTGATAAAAAAACATTTCAATTTAGTTACACAATATCCGTTATCAATCATTCAAAAATGTGGGATTGGAATCGAATATACCTGTAGTGAGATTTTTTTATTATTTCCACATAATCTAATGTGAAATATTCAAAGAGGAAAATATGTACTTGTAAAGTAAATTGCTAACATATTTCTAAATAATAAATGTTGAATCTATTTTTCCGTACCTAAATCCTATAAACTATGCTACAAGAGAAACCTTGTTTTTGATAACTTAAATAACTGATTCAGGCACTCAACACGTGTTGAACGGAGTTAACACTAACTTTATTCTGCCTACCCTGCAATATGCGGGATACAGCGAAGCTAAAAAAATATATTGTTAGTTGATTTTATAATACAACTGCGTATAACGCTGAATAGAATAACACTAGCCCGAGCTAAAGGTACAAGAAGTAGTTTATTCTGCCTAAAGGAGACACGATACTCATCTCATTGCATTATGCGAGACTTAAATTGGATCTTCTTGGAATTTTTAGCTTGAAATGGTTCTCGCAATAAAATTTATTGCAAAGTATTTGACCCCGGACAAAATCTATTCGTGAATCGCTCGAGATTCAATTAAAGCTGGCTTAGTAACATTTTTAAGTGGATACTTAAAAGAATATAAAGTTTAAGGTAGGAAAGGTCAATAAACATTCAATATTTAAATAATTAAATATAACTTTATGTTGCCCGTTTATGGTGTTTAAACGTGGTAAACAAACAATCTATGACAAGATGCTCTAATTTTCCTAGCATTAAAAATCTTTGTAATTTTCCTCATATTATAGAGACATTTAAATAATAGAAATGTACACACCTATATTTGCAACAGTTTATTTAAATTACTATTGCTATTTTTTATAAATAATTTTTAAATTAAAAAAATGGATTCGTTATTTAATATTAAATGTGTTACAACACATCAGTTTACACCGATGAAATGTCCGATAAAACCTCATTTGTAAACGTAACCAGAAGCTTCCAAAGCGATTTGAACTTTATACAATTTAAAATAAAAGCTAGGTGTTGAACCAGCACGGTCAACGTACACGTTTGTGCGGTGTCGGCTAATGCACAAACGCATCGAGCGCATTCACTCCATTAACTTAACGAACAGTTGTCGAGATGTCGATCAAACCATATCTCAATGTGGATGCCTCCACAGCGTGCATTATGGATACAACACCCACACATCATTATAATTCCCACCAGGCACCAGCTATTCAGTATTTAATTTCGCCCTTGTTTAATCTTGCTCAAAGCTTTTTATAATCGCCTTTGTGAAATTATTCACGGGAACTGGCATTTCATTGTAAGTAATATAATATTACACGAATTTCTCCACGAGAGGTTGTAATCGTTATTGAAATATTTCCAACAAATAACACGTATTTATTCATAAACGATACCTTTAGAACAGATTTCAATTAATAATTAATAAGATATGGTAATATTTCAATAAAAACCTCGATATTAAAAAAGGAAATAGATCAAAACGACGCGATTTTGTTTCTTCGTATAATTTTTTAACTTAAAATAATGAGGCCCTTGTACGATATGTTCGATATCGTTTTGTATAATATAAAATGTTAAATAAATAAACACCCACCTTTGACAGCAGCGTTGATTCTATCTAAGTGATATAGAGTCAGAGGAACAGGATCGGTGAGGAGACGAAGATGTTGGGTGGGCCCTCTTTTCTTATCGACGAGCAATCCATCGCTCAGGAAGATAGCAGAAAGTCGCGGTCGGGGGGACGGAGCGCAGGACTCGCGCGCGTGCTGTCTCTCCACTACAACAGTCGAACCACTCAAACTGTCCACATTGAGCCCTTCTGGTTTAACGAGCATTTTTAACTCACTCTCATCACCCTTCAATACTCGCCGCATATAAACCCTATACAAATTCGACCTTTTTACCCGAATCTCATGGATTGATCTAAACTTTTTAACCGTCAAAACTTTACCAGTAAAAATAAACTTCGACTTCCCTATCGCCTCCATCAAAGCCCATTCGTCCTCAATAAGGCTTTCATTGAAATTGCACGGGGGTAGAATAGCTCTGTGCCTTCTATGTACGTTGTTCCGTTTTCTTACTTTTCCACGGATTCGAATCTCGCTTCCGACGACAATCGCCAAAGTTATAATATAAAAAATAACTAGTGATAGCTTCATCGTGATAATTGCTTAACCCACTATTACATTCAATACTAAGAATATATCTGTCACATTATTCAAATCATTTGTGTTTCCAAAAGGTTATAAAATGCCGGTAACTCGTCAAAGGGAAAGATGACATGTCACTAAAAAAAGTCATTACATTTAATATGCAATCTGATGAGCAGATATTAAGTTATCTTCGCTTGGAATTATTATATGTCATAAACGAAGCAACATTCCCACGATAGATCGATTGGATCGAGTTTGTAAACAAACGTTCGTGAGTGGCGCCACAAACGCGTGCGCCCGCGCTGCTTGCCGAAGCTGACTGAAGAAAGGCTGTCGCATAGACCCGTGGAGCTCATGAATGTAGGATGTTAGATCTAATCTTTAACTATTAATTTGTTTAATATTATTGAAAACTATGTAATACTTAAGATATTGAAACACTATCACTGTATTATGTGTAGTATTAACAAATTAACATATATCCGTCTGCCTTTTTATATTATATACGATATTATATATTTATATATTTTAGGTAAATTTAATATAGAAAATCAAATCACGTCTTCTGGCACTATTATATGACAAAATTTCCTTATACACAAACCCTTTTATTTATATATTTCGTAACATTAACCAACAAAAAACGTCCAAGGAGAGATGCTATGCATAATGCAAGAAGTCCCCTTAAACTTTACCAGACTAGTTGAGATGCAACAGTTGCTTGCCACAAGCTTTTTAAAAGTTTACCTTAACCCAGGGGTCGCATCCTACGATATTTTTAGTCAAAACACTCGTTACACGTACTGTCCAAACAAGATGCTCATAAATACTTTTAAAGATATCGATTCTATTAGTTAAGTGCATAGGTGCAAGGGCAATATGTGTGATCATAATTTAATATCCAATATATAAAAAAAAAGTTTAATTTGTAAAGAAATAAAAATTCTAACTAACATAGTCTAAACAAAATTTTATTTAAATCATTAAAGAAAAAATACTGTAAAGACAAGGCCACTTAAGATATAAAGAATAATATATATTTTTTTAAAAATATTATAAAGTTCATATAATGTTGCAGTACTAGTGTTAATTAAAGCTGAAAAACATTAGCGAATAAACGCGTTCGCTACACATATTCATAAAGAGAATTATGCATAATTCTCCCTAATGCACTTAGTTTATGAGAAAAAGCTACGGAGGCTTTAAATAAGTTGTCGCAAACATACACTGTGTTGTGTTTACACAAACGTTAAAATAGTATGCAGTAGTTTTACAAATAGTACGAGCGTGTTCGGAAAGGCGTACAGTGCTCGTGAAAGCTCGCGATGCGTGAGATGCGTGGGTGAACGAGATATGGCGCCCGCTTGCGTTGGTCTAGGCGACAAACTTATGTTAGTAATTAAAATAACAATATAAATGAGTAAATGTTTTTATAGGCATCTAGTAAAATATGCAATATATGATTAATTTGTTACAATAATAAAATTATATTAATTATATAAATACTTAATAAATATCATGATAATATCTACTAACGTATGTATATAGTTGTAAGTTGTATAAGTTACTTGCAGTATCAAATTGGTTCAGAAAGTTTTCTATGAAACAGAAACGTTGTTGATTCTGTTACGAACTGCATACAACTCGAAAACTCATATTGAAACACTGTATTCAAATGGACTTTAATAAAAGCTTTTATATAAATATTTCATGTTATATATTGTACAGACCTACATTTTAATTACTACTAAAATAATTATGAAGAGTAAAACTTTTACCGCTTACTAGTTGCTAGCGGTCCATATTACATAGTTATGTACTCGTGAATTTCACTTAGTTGCAAAATAATATTTATAGGGTTCCGTATATTAAAAGGTAAAAATGGAACCCTTACAGGATTACTTTTGTGTCCGTCTATCCGTCTGTCAATATAATTTATTTCGAGATTGCGTGGAGGTGTCAAGCTGAAATTAATATCAAATATTAATCTACGGTCCCTTGAATCCCAGAAAAAATCAATCTTATCAACAAACATAAGAGACGAGGAAATCCTCGTCTCTTATTTTTCTTGCATAGATTTTGCTGCATTTTGTATGAAAATCACGCTGTTATCAAAACCGGCCGCTGGTTAGCGCCGGTAGCCGGTTTGTTTCTTTAATAATATCTGTAAAATTAATCATATATGATATTCATATGGTATTACAAGTTTACAACCCATACATATTTTGCATAAAACGTAGTGAAAGTGTATATATATCTCTATAAATAATTTCAAAATTCTCATACTGTGTCATAAATGTATATAGTAATAGCCAATATTCATTGCTAGGCTACTTAATAAACGTACTATATTATTCCATTGAATGCCATTATTAGTAGGAATACAGACAGCAATCAACGTAATTGAGTATGCTTTCAAAATCCAACTAAGTCAGCGAAAATACAAATAGCCGTACAGTTATTGTTTGAAACTAAATCGTTTTTCTTTGAGCAATAAAATATTTTAACATTTTAGCCATAAATTATATAAGTAGTCAAATATCTCTTGCAATGTTTCTAAAGCATCGTTTTTCATAGGAAATAGCTTACAGTTGATTGGCATGCTGCGGTAAGTCGTTCTGACTTCTGACTTCTTATCTGAGTTAAATTCCCACCAAAGAAAAATGAAAGATGGAGATTTGTATGATGAATGTATCTATTGTGGATTTATTTGTAAAATTTTTTAATTACTTTATTAAAATTTTTGTGTGTACAACTTTCTCTTAAGCGTTACCTGTCGGTCGGTCAGACAGCTGACTCCAAATTGGCTATATTATAGAATGACTCCTACGTACTTGGAACCAAGAAATGTAACTTTTATTAGGGACGCTCCTAACCTATTCGTAACACGTAAATTGACATTTATATAATAAAAATTAACTAATTTACAATTTTCTATAAAGGTAACAAAAAAAGATATTATAAGATAAAATGTAACTAAATGTATTAGTTATATGATTAGCTATATCAATCTCCTACACAATATTATTTTAAATAAATAATATTCCTATTTTACATTGTTTCTTAAGGAAATGATTACTTTTATCTACGTCTTATTTGGAATGGTTTAAAATTTAAATATTTTTCATTTAAGCATAATGATTTTTAAGCATTAATGGAATGCTTACATCTTTTTCTGTTATATTAAAAGACGAAATCAACGTGTCAACCCCGCTACGAGAACGTTTCCAGTAATATCATATTTAAGAAATTGCTCACACGATATATTTAGTCTGTAACTTATTTGTACTTCAGTTTCGTTCTGAGCAAAACTCGATTTACTGAAACGATCGCGGCACGTTATTAAATCACTCTGTCAAACTAAAACAAGCCGCTTGCTTATTAACTCCGCCGCGCTCAGCAAACACCGATACACTTCTATTACAGTTCACCAACTCAATTAATTTACCGGACATAACACCGCTTCAGTTTAAAATAGAAATTGTTAAGAAACAGCTTCGTTAAAACATGCGATAGTAAAATAAAAAATCGGTCCATCTGAGACCTTCTAAGATTGAAAATGCAAATGGTTATCGGTGGCACTACAGTTAATAATAAGAAGACATTCCTGCTTAACATTTTCTTTACCGTACAGTCGAGCCGTTAAACGAAGATTATCATCACTTAATGAAAATATTCAACAGCAATTATCCTTAAATGACATCCTCAATTTCTTCCTCCTGAATTCTAAATATTAACTTAATTGGGTGCGAGAGGGTTATAATAACTTAGACGACGATGTAAACAAAGCTACTTAAGCAAGACGTAATTTGATTATAAAAGCGAGGTCTTTTAAGTAGGCACTCTCTTAAGCACTTAAAGATTACAGATTTTAAATATTGATCTATATAAATGTGTAATGGATGTAAATAAAAGCTGGAGCAGTCACGTATGTAAGCCGCTTTCGATTTATGCGCTGCTGGCAAAGCCGGTGCTGAATTGAGTGTACGAGAGCAGAACACCGGCAAAGCGCTTACAACGCTATCTGCAACTTCGAACAATGCTAAGGCCAAATTTAATAAGGAAACTTGCACAAAACTATTAAAATAACGCCAAATACGATACGTAGTTGTCTCATGTAATTACTAAACTTTTGTGATTAATTTTTATTTTCTATAATTTAGTTATTTCCGTCTCGTTTGTAATTTTTGGGCTTCGACGCCAGTGACGAAGTAATACATCAAAGCGCATTAAGTAACTTTAAATGGCTACATCATTAGTCTTGTACAAATCATGGTTCAGCAGACCAGAAACTCTTCTGAGCACAAAGGTGCTCCTCAGTCTCTCAGACCGGACCGGACTGGCTGCCGTTTGAACTAGCAAGATGATTGCGTAACAAAGTTCTCGTTACATCCGAGTGATCCCTATTTGTATAGAAATCTGATACTTTGCGATGTGAAGGTTTGAGAATGGGAGGACTTAGAAAGTATTCATTAGGTACCTATATGATTTCATAAACTAAGGAATAAAGTAAAGAAATTTGTTTTATTTTATAAAAATGTAGAAGGTATTCAAATCAGTATTAAACGATAATCAACCAAAGTCTCCTTTATTATTTTCAAAATAAACTTAAGATCTAGGAAATCTCATAATACATAAAAAACCTTTCAGGTGCGAGTCGCTGAAGGTTCCGTGCCGTTTTCGTGATGACAGGTCAACGGCAAGTAGTTATAAAAATTGTCCATGACCATTTGCAAGTGTATACATACGAGTACACCTATTTTGTATAAAATAAACATGAAATTTGTAATAATTTTTGTCTCTTATATAAATATAAATTTCCACTTTTTCTTTTATTGTACTGCCAAATGTTACTATAGGTTTTTTTTAATTCCGCGGTAATAAAGTTGACAAACTTAAGTTTGCGGGCGCACGTAAGCATTTTATACGATATGAACTTCAATTATTTCTATGTTCCTGTAAATTGTCTTGTTTTAATGTTAATTGAATTCTTTAGCGTAAATGCTCATATATCGTTTACAAGCTAGATGTTTTCTATTCTACAAGAGACCGTAGACCTGAATAGGTATTTGATATTAATTTCAACTTGATACATTCACACAATCTTGAGAATGAATGGACTTGTCAGCGGAAATGACGAACAACAAAGTAATCCTATACTATAAGGGTTCCGTTTTCTCTTTTTAATGTATCCTCTCTATTTAGAGTCAAGTCACATATTCAGAAAGTGTTATAAAATGTACAAATTTATTAAAAACTATAATTTTAACAATGTTAAAACACTTTATTCCCATTAATACATTTACGATCCCCATTTACCACCAACTTCGCATTGTGAGAGAAAATGAAAATAGGAAATATTTCATTTCCTCAAATAGAACCCACAAGTTCGATTTCCACTCACCTGTCGTATTAACAATGCCACACTTGTTCCCCTGAGCCTCGACTGGCCTCACAAGAGGATATAATTAGAAAATTAAGCCATCATGCATTTTCAGTTCAAGGTGGTAAGCAACTTTTTAAGTTTAGGTGGAGTCACTAAGCTCTCTTAAAGCTTAGTGACTCCACCTAAACTCTAACCAAAAGAATAACGAAACCCACATTTAAAAAAAATTAAGCACGCTTACCTTAGCATTCCTTAGAATATTTAAATTGCACTATCATTTCATAATACGTACAATTTATTCGTGTTTCATAATTTTAATTTAAGTTATGAAACAATAGTGATACAAAACAAATATTTCTCGGCAGCGAATTCATAACAGAAATATTTTATGCAGATTTTCCGGGTCATAAACTAGATTCTAGGAATACAAGCTTTTGTAACGCTAATCTTTTATTATAAATCTTATTATATGTTTATATTTACCTGGCGCTAAATTCACGTCGGTAATGAGAAATATTTATGATACTAGTGTATGTACGTATAACATTTGTGAAATTATTTTGAAATCTTTATTTTATCTTCGCGATTTTATTACTGCTTCTCACGTTATATGTGAAGCGGGCAGAGAGAATCAACGTAAAGTATTCTTCCTTTTTCGTCCTTTTTCCCAATATTGCAAGTTATTCTGTTTTCTTGATCTTTACAATAAACGCTAAAGAATTTTGATGAATTAAATTGAAAATGACTGACTCGACGCCACGGAATACGTACAAGTTTGCCTATATTTATTTAACCAGCAAAGGAAATCAAATGTGACATGTATTCCATCTGACTTACTAATATCATGAATATAAATTGAAACATCATGGATATTTATGCGGGGTTACCGGTAGATATTGCTCGCAGCAGCGATACGCGGACGGGCAGGTGTTCAGACAATGTGCCCCCCAGCATAGATTCCCGATATCAATATTTATGCCTATTACCGAAACGATCACAAGAAATACGAGACCATAATTCGAAATCTCTTATATTTTTTACCATTCGAACCCTTTCGGGTTTTAAAGGGAAGAATTGCATACGTTATTTCGTTCGGTAACCGCCGATAGCCATATCGAATGTCATTAAAATAATCCCCCGTGCGATAAAGTGACAACATAATACCGATTTAGTAATTTACAATCGCTTTAAACGAAACTATTTTCCGATTATTACTTCAATAAAGTTATATACGTGTATGATAACGATAGAACGCAATTGATGAAATGCCATTTCAAATTGGCTATAGGATACTATCGGACTGTAATTGCCGGGACTATATTCGAAATGTTTTGTTCATAAAGCGTAATATAAGTTGTATGTTGGTTTCGTATCGAAATTGTATTATACTTCGCTTTTTCTCTTTAGACTAGAATTAAAGTGTTTTCTATGACATCACATCCTCGAAATTTCTAAATTAGAACTCTATCTCTCTAGTGAAAGTCGCATTAAAATCCGTATTGTAACTTGAAAATTTTTAATACATAGTGCCAGTTCCTGGAGCGCGACCTCCCGGACGCCCAAGGAAGCGATGGTTGGATGTCGTGATACAGGATATGAGAGCCAATGGTCTAACCACCGAGGACGCACAAGGCCGTGCAAAGTGGAGTAGGTTGTGTAGGAAGGCAGACCCTGGTAATAGCCGGGATTAATGCCAGGAAGAAGAAGGAGTGCTGAAAAAAAATAATTTTGCTGATTGTCATTAAGAACTATATTTATACATTTAGTTTAGTGGTTGATCATTAGTTTAGTACCATTATCCTATATTTATTAAAATGCTGGCCAGATTTAATTTTTAATATGGTTCAGAGATTCTTCAGTTGCGATAGTAATTTTGTTAAGCCCTATTTTACGCGGATAGCACCTACGTACAGATTGCAAATCGTTGCGTAATCTCCATCGTTTCGCTAATGTAGGTGGTAATGAATGGATTGTGTCTTTACTGACTATTTGTAAAATAATTAGTGTTTATGTGTAATTTAACTAAGAAATAAATAGTTTCCATTTATATAGTTCAGTTATTGCAAAGCAATTATCCTATTACATATCTACATATAAATCAAACATGATGTACAGCGCTACCAATGAGTATGTATGTTATATATCTATTTTAATACTATGAGATTGTTTTTTTTACAAAACAGATAACAGAAATCTAAATCTTTGTTTGTCTGTCTATCAAGAGCATCTATTTTGAGATGGATGTTTCCATCTGAAAAATATTTAAATATTCGGTTCTTTGGAACACTACTAGTTTTTCTAACTAAAGCTTCTAAGTCAACACCATTATGTATGAAGTTCACCGCGTAATCAAAACCCATAGGGTCCCACAAGTTCTCACTTACCGCCATGGAATTTGGCAGTAACTTGTAGTACAAATAAAGGAAAAAATCAAAAAGTGAAAGTAAAAGTCAATACAAACTTATAACTGTAGTTCATTACAATATAAAATTAGTGCACACGTCCCCAAACTTTAGTTTGTAAATTTTAATAAAATTGTATGTACTTCCCGTTGACATACAATTATAAAATTGGTACGGAACAAACTGAGTGCGAGTCTAACTCGTATTTGACCAGTTTTTTTTACACCGCCGTTACGCTTTGTAAAGCAATACATTACATAACTCACTTTCCTTATTCCATACAAACAATTTATTTACGTTATTTATTTAATATATAAATTGATTCAAGCTATTAAGGGAACTCTATTTATTTGCTATTTACTTATTCAATGCGACTTATTCCGTTTAATAGCGTCTGTACGTTCCGTTCCATCCCAAAGACAATATTTTATTTCGGACCATGTGCGTCAGGTTTTCAATTATGTTAATTGATGACGGCCAGTCCATTGCATTTCTTGTCAGCGACGCGTGAGGCCGCCACTCCAGCCAGCAAATACACGGGCAAAACTAAGTACACAGCTAGTAATAAACTGGAATCGACATTAAATATTTTTGTAGTGTCACACTAGTCACGATACCGTTGTCGCACCAACGTGTTAAAGCCATACGAAAAATAAGAACATCTCACCGTTACCTTAAGTAAAAAATATATAATTTTCAAACATGATTTTTTAATTATATTATTATGTATTTATCTGAGATCGAACTTGTATTTACAATAAGCGATACTTTAGTTGTATGAAGTAATTTCGTTGTTGCAGTAAAGCCTGCCAAAGCCCGCACATAATTAGACGTGAACAAGTCAATTACCGGCAGTTGTGCTGCGTAAAAAGTGAACCAGTGCGGCGCGGCGGGCGCTCCGGCAATTAACATTCGAAGTAGGTATATATTATGTATGTATTTGCGTAGAATCTGCCTGCTTCGACTTACTTAATATACTTTTAATAGCATTTAACTTAAATACCGAGGCTTACAGAGAGAAACTTACATACAAACTTCATTCACTTTACGATACCAAATACCATTAGCAGACCAAAAGACCAAAAAATATTAGCTCTAACGTTTACTACTTCATTCTCTTGATTAAAATAGGTTTGCTTATAATATAATATTATATTTATGTGAACTTCTCCCGTTACATTGTTGTTTGCGACATCAGAATGCTATTAGTGGATATGTTACCTGATATAAGCATTAAATAGTATGTAAACTAGTACTTAAGTAAATTGCTGTTTTTGCTAAGTAAAATGTATGGCGATTTTTGGCTCTCAAGATTATTTTATAGTAAGTGTAATAAAATATAATATATATCAAGGAAGTTAATTAATTAATTAATTATGCATACAATTATATAGATAGATACTTTTTTTATAAAACATAAAAATTTAAGCGTACCGGGATATGAACCCTTCTTTCCTAAATGTGGAATTATTCTTTAAAAAATATAAAAAAGGTTGTGTATACTTAGATACTTTCATATTTATTATAATTTTTAAGATACTGGAAAGATAACTAGATTGGCTCTTTTTACCTTTAAAACTCAATGTGACAAGTGTACTGATCTCTTTTATACTCATATATAGCCTTGGCTATTACAATATTTTATAGGCTGTAAATATTTACCTTATATGATACAGCTTAGGGAACATGAGCAAGATACGAGTAAATATAAATTTGGTCATCGATATTGAATATTATTGAGGTCGTCATAGCTCAGGGGCACAAGGGTGTGACTGTAACGCAACGGTTGTGGGTTCGATGACCACTCGAGGGAATGAATTATTATTACTTAATATTTTCATTTCTTCGCTCTGGCACCAAGGCAAAATCCCGGCGTAGAGCTCCGCCACTTAACACGCAATACTTCGAAAAATTCGGCGGAAAGTGAAGAACGGAGTGTCTTAACTCAAGGTTCTCTCCGCCTACCCTGCAGAATGCAGGATAGTGCTGAAGCTGAAAAAAAAATCTATGAAAAACAAAGCAGCGAAAGTTTTGTAGCATTGCATTCGCCTAAACCCTTTACTAATCTTAAAGGAAAACGGGAACAAAAAAAATGTTAAATAAATTAGAAGTAAACGACATCATACCCTCAATCTGCAGAGCGGTGCGATGCGCGTACCCTCATAAATCCATTTAGCGGGGACTTTGTCGCGCATTGACTTAGACGTATGCAAAGGGATCAATGAGATAAATTACTCTAAATTTACGTTTATTTCAAAGAATACGCATAAAGGGAGGAAGGTCTATACGACAAATCGTACATTTATTTATTATTTATTTATTATAGAAGTCATTAAAAAATTCCATTAAAGATTTTCCATAATAAATTTACAAAAAATATTTTTAATTATAAATTGAAATTTTGAAATTGAAATTTGAAATGAAAATTTGGGTAGTTTTAAATAACGTTGGGGCCTCTAAAAATTCGAATATTTTAATATCAATAACTTGCTCTTCAGTAATATTTGCTGTAGGTAAGTGAACATAAGTATAAAAATAAACTATTTTATTTCACATAGCATGCGACGACGTAATGAACTTTGGTATTAAATTGTTTGAAGGCCTATTTCACCTAAATATAGCGTTCATTAATAGCCTTTAATTCAGTGTAGTTCAACAATAATAAATAATTAAATAACAATTTAAGTCTCCCTAACAATGGGGCTGTTACAACACCTAATATAACCGCAAATGTATGTAAATTGCGATAAGGCAGTACGCAAAACGTGTCCACAGTAGGCGAGGCTCGAACGACACTAGTGTTAACATCTTAGTCCTTTTACCCAAAAGCGCAAACATCGAACAAGATGTCTTCATTTGCATGTACTCGATCGAACGTACCCACTCTAACAACGTCGATAGGTTTATATTATACTAAAGATATTTATTTAATATTACTTCTAAAGAAGTTCGAATATATTCTTTTGAACGGGCACGTACCATTTGTCAGGCTCGCGACTGAAGGTCGAAATGAAACGTCGCAAAAGTAATTTAATAAAAACTTTTCTTAACGTTCTGAATACACAAAAACTGTTCACCGCGACTTTGACAAATAGATATTGTACTTACTTACTTACTTTTCATTCATTTAAATTGTTTCTGTTGCTGTACTTAGTGCTTATCTATTAGAGTTATAAAATATAACTTGGAAAATATTTTTAGAAGATATTTAAAATTACATTTAATTACCTATATAATTTATTTTCTCAGAGATATATAAAACGATAAAATTATGTTATTTTATATAAGGTTATTTTTGGATTCAGGTGTTTCATACATATTTATCATAAACACATTATTGTAGTCTATTGCAATTATGTCGATGAAATTAAAAAAAAAAAATCAGGGTAGCAGATTAGGCAGAAGGAACCTAGTGTTAAGACACTCCGTTCCCCAGTTTTCGCGGAATTCTGAAGACATTGTGTGTTGAGTGGCAGAACTCAACACCGTGATGTCGATAAGATTTTGTTACAAGAATATGATCTACCCTCATTTTGAATGAGGACATTTTATTAATTTAATAATAAATTCATAACCGACAGCAGCAGAACAAAAAACAACAATAAGTAATGCAAGGAATCTACAAAACAAAAGTTCGCAAGCCAAAATTAGCACCTCCGCGACCACAAACTTCGTTATACCGCATACTTTGTAGATTTTCCAATTTGCATTCCGCTTTTATGTCTGCATTAATGAATCTTCTTAGAGCATACCTTTAATCTATGATGCAAATAAGTGCACCACTGAAATTGTAATAACAGAAATAATAGTTTATGTCGCGACTATTCAAATTTATAATTTTAGTTTTATAAATATTTTAAATTCAAAAATAACTATGTTGATGTGTAATTTTTATTTCGAAGCTTCACTCGTAACGGCAAACGCGTCAAAACTTAATGTACGAGTTGATAAAAGCTATTTCAAAGAATAATAACGAACTTCATATGCATTAGTTTTTGTTGAAAAAAGGATGCAATTTTATTTTAAACGAGTGAATATTAAATTTACTTTCATAAAATCGAATCGAAAAATTTGACTACCAAACCATTTACTATATAATCAATAAACAGACAATAATTTTAATATTTAACATACGTATCACTAATAAGACTTACTCGTATATCACTAATAATTTTGCAAAGGTTTTTACCTTTACAAAATGAAGCTTAAATCGAGATGATACCGAAAGAAGAGAAGTGAAGCTATCGCCCGCCCATATAGACTAAGTACGGTATTCGTACAATTCAAAAGCGCAATCAACTTTCGTAGTCGTTTTGCTCGGCGATATTGCGTCGCCGGTTGGTTAAATCGATCGCTACAACACAATGGACGCTCGTTTGCTGGCCCCATAAAACTAAGATGTAACAATGACCTCGTCGCTTCAAGCGTTGTTTTTTAAATCAGGTTCGAACCTGAGTACCCACTCCGATATTATCCCTAATCTATTCATATTATGGGACATAACGAGATCTCGGGATAATTTGTGCAATTTATAAGGCTATTTTGACGTCGTGCTCTAGCAACGCCACAAATCACTCATTTATATACATTTTAGATATTGGCTTGTCTAGAATGTTGGAAAATTTACAGATTGACAGTTAAGATACGTTTAATATCTTTTTATTACAGTTAATATAAGATTTAACTGAAGCCAGTCGTGCCCCAGGGGCACAAAATGTGACTGTAAATGCAAGAGTTTGTGGATTCGATTCCCAGTCGAAAATACAGCGGAATTTGAGGAACGGAGCGTTATAAGCGTACATTTATGTAAACTTTTATTGTATTTATTATTATATGGTTTTTAATTGGTCGGAGCTGGTTACACAATCGCCTCTTTTATACTGAGATAACTATTTCAATGATTAAATGAAAACAAAGGACAGCTAGCGCGTTGACAAATTTTCCAATAATCCTTTAGCACCGTAAAACACTATTCGGGCAAAAATGTTGAACTCTGAAACGCGAACATGTTGCTTTTTTACACTTTAATTAATCTGTTGAATATTTCAGAAAAAATGTCATCAAGCGTAATAAAAATTCGTTTATTTTGTTTTTTTTTTCAGTTAGTTATATTATGAGTTTTAAAAATGTCTTAGATTATTTATTTTTTTGCAACAAGAAAAGCATATAAAAATATATATATTGAATATATAGTATTATATAATATAATTATAAGAATCCTCTATATGTAATGATTTGCGAATGACATCTTAGACATATACGTACTCTATTTAATAATCTTCCAGCGACACGCGATGTGTTCGTTACCAGAAGCTATGTTACCTAAGCCGCAGACAAATTACACACAAGATTTAACAAATACTGAGATATTCCTTAGTTTCTGGTAATATCAGACTTACGAGGAACGGAAATATCCTTTAGTTGTGCTAGAGAAATAGTTCTGTATTTACATATAATTATATAGGTATATGAAGAGTTATTAAATATCATTTTTATATTATTATACGTACATGTAATTTATAAATATAATTTAGTATATTATTGTATACTTTGTACTACATACGAGTACGCTAGAAGGTGCAAAAATGGATAAAAAAAAGTTCATACAAAAATTTTCAATTGAATTTATTTCAATAATTAACATTGTTTGGACTTATAAAACAACCATTAACCAGATAAAGATTTAAAAATTGTATTACCATGTTATCTTAAGTCTCTGTAAGCTCGAATACTTGAAATATTCCCATAATAATTGACGACGTAAGTAACATAGAAGCAAATAGTAACGACACAGAAGTCATCGTTTACTGCTCATGTTGTAAATGAGCTGAGGGCGATGTCGTTCCGGCCACTTTTGAATCTGTAATCTTAATTGCGCCATTCAAGATAATTTAGACACTCATTATGTTGAATAAAGTCATAGCCCTGTAATAGGCTTCGACGGTTTGAAATATTAAAATAAAATTTTGGAAATATATAGAAACGAATGGATCGTTGTGAAAATATTTAATATTCTGTCAAAAATATTAAATTTATAATAGTTAATTATGTATATATTACATTAATTTAAATATTAAAACTATATTCGCCTTTACCTCACATAATGAAACGTGGTTGTTTATTAAGATTCCAGGCGGAGAAATGCTTTTAATATAGGTTGCGCAATGTCTTAAAAATTTGTCGAAAGTGGAAGGGACTGTCTTAATTACCTACAAACTATCTAAAGGCTGCCTTTGTCTATCCTACTATATGCAGGATACAGAATAAAGCAAAAAATATATTTGAAAGAAACTATTATAGTTTGTTAAAAAGAAAAATATAAAATACATTAAAAGAAGTGAATATCTGTAAAATTATAATTTAAACAGAATATATGTGTAACTTGTTATTTTTACGCGTATTTTATAGTTGTTTAAAGATAAGAATTTTTCAGCTATTGATTGTATTCAACTAAGAACGTTCAAAAACTAATAAAACTAAAACATCTTTGCTTTAAAATTGCTACGAATTCTATGTACCAGTATTCCTTTGAAACCTTTAGACATTAATTAAATGATGAAATAAGTTAACATTAGCTATTTTAAATAAATTAATTTAAAACAGCCTTCCTCAGGTTTCTATTTAACATCCTATATAATTTTTATTATTGCGGTAAACCAGGAAAGCATTGATCTTTTACTCTATTTTGCCTTATATTTTTTTATTATACTAATATTTATTTTATTATACTATAATATATTGAAACACACACTCGATGTAAATGCTCTCTCAATATTAAATTTGAACCTTAAATCCTTGACTTTCTGTAAATGTAAATCAGTGGGAAATGTAAGACTTATATTGCTCATATTATATTAAATTTCCAATAAAAATTTCAACTATAAAATTCTATTCCCACAAAAGCATATCTCATAGTTATAAATGAACATTATATTTTATTATTTGTTACTGTACAGTATATTTCAACTATTGTTAAAATATGTACAATTTTATTCTATTATACGAGCGCCACAAAAGTTATTTTTTAAAAACTTCTCTGTGGAAACGTCTCTAGGGTACTTTCGTATTCCTAGGTTAAGTTGTGTGAGCGACGAAAATTGTATTTTAGATACCCTTATTAAATCCATTTTAGTGCTTATTGTCATAAAATTAAAGTATAACTTAATTTATTTTTAATAATGTAAGAGGCCACTCATGGCGCAGTTGCACAGGCGTGTGACTGAAACGCGATAGGTTGTGAGTTCGATTTCCACTCAAGGAAATTCGCTCTGGTGTCAGAATCATTACACAATGCCTACAAATTTTGCGGATAGTTGGGAGCGGAGTATCCTAACACTAGGCTCCCTCCGCCTACCCTGCTGGATACAGCATGAAGCTAAAAAAACATGCAATATGAAATATGTAAAATACAATAATATAAAAGTCCATACTAAAACTTAGAACTTGTATTTAATCAGTTTCTTCGTAGAATTTCTTACTATAGCTGTGACTGAAAGTAGGGAAATATGACATATTAGTTTATTGAAAATTGTTCATAAATATAAAATTATTTAGTTGGTAATATACATTTGATAAAATGTAAACCAATCTCAACACAGATTCACTAAGGTATATTTTGCGATTTTTAGTTACTTTATTAAGTAAAAATGACGTTATATATAAAGCAATATATATTTTTTTCATATCTTACATATCGTAACTATATTAAATTAACTACATTTAAAAACGTGCTTAGAATCCTAAAACGTTTAACGGGAGCCGTAAAGGTATTTCAATTTATGCGCCTGCGACTCGCGGCTGCGAATCTTCTCATATAATCTAACAATTAACCTCATAAATCAAGTTATTTTAGTCATTCACGTATAAAAAGGCTATTTATGCTGAAGACTTCGTTCGGCTAAACGCGCTTACCTCCGGAACTACTGGTTCGAATTGAAATTTCATCTCTTCAGATGTGACTCTCTGTGCACATAAAACTCTTCGTTATAGTACGCGCGTAAAGTAGTAGATAAAAGCTAGTAGTTTTTAGAAATGCCTTTAAAAGACCAAGTAGGTATGCAAAATAATGTTTGTGGTAAGACCATGTTTATTTTACTTATTTCTTTACTCATTAGAGTGCGTCCCTAATTCAATAAAGTGCACAATTAAAAATCTGTATGTTAAAATAAAAAGAGATATTTTCCATTAAATTTAGATGAAAAAAAGAAGCGTGAATTGATATATTTGATATATGGATAGTCTACTGGTTAAATAGAATATAAATTAAAAATAATATACTTCTACTATACATATGAAACAATCACATATATGTAAACTATGACAATAAATACAATCACTTCAGCGTAGACAAACTGAATCAAGAAGTTAGATGCTAAACGCCAAGTAAACTTAAGCGCTAGTACAGTAAGCTCCACTATAAACTATGAAATGAAGATTAAGGAACTCCTATCACTGGAACAGGCTCTCTCGGATGTTGGTTTAGGACGACGTCAACAAGTATCACCAAGCACAATATATTAATTACAAAAGATCTCTTGGACCCAATGGTCTTTGCAGACGGCCAACACGTTATTCTATAAGTGTTTCGTTTTTCCTTTTTGAAATACGAATATTATAAAAATTAAAAAGAGTAGTATATAAATTACTAAATAGCAAATTTAATTATACAATTGCTTTGACATATTGTGACCATTTCGAAAAATTACAATATCAATTTAGCCAAAAACTTATATAATAAGCCTATATTATATAAATTGACAATATAATAATTAATTTACCTTCAATACGAATGTCACACGACGAGAAGTGTTTGTAGAGCACCCTGTGTAATCGAGGTTCAGCTAAACACACAAGTTGCTCAACTGCCAAACACTTTCAGCAAACTCTGTATCGGGCTAATCGAATCGACCTATAACTTGGCTGGCGTGTCGTAAATACGGTCCACTTTATTATCTCTGAGATTTAACAGCCTGCTCCGTGATGAGACGTTTGTGACTAACTTATTAACATATGCCTCGACACTTAATTGAAATGTCCCTCGCTCATAAACAACCTTACTTCGCTTCGCCTGTTACGTGAATAGAGCAAGACGTATGTTATATTTTATAAGGATGCAACAATTTTTGTGTTTGTTTTTTATGTTGACATATATATTTCTTCGTTTTTTGGACTGGCTGAGAGAAATAACAATTGCCAAACTAACGCTATGGCGTTAATCATGATGGTGATTATGGCGTTAAGCAGAGTACCAAATAGAGTCATAACTAGTGAGTGCCATCACATTCAGCACGATGATGAATGAGGTGTTCTCAAAAAAGTGGCCTACCTGTTAAATTGTTTTTTATTACAAATATGTATCATATTATGCATTTTTTACAAATACTTATTATAACAATTTTAAATAGTTAATTTTGTCTAATATTTTTCCTTTTATTTTTTATTACAGAGTTATTACATTTTTGTTTCATATTTAAATTCTCACTTTCATTGTTAATCAATATTACGCCTAAATGTAATAAAAAGTATTTATGAAACTAATAAAAATCAAACAGGTCAGAAACTGAAAAAAAAAAAAATATAGGCAGTACCTACCTACAGACCGCAACGTCCAATATCATATATTGTGACAGCGCAGACAGTGTTTTATAAAATTGTATGCATTTGTTGGCCACTGTCAGTCGATGCTTTAATTGAATCGCACGTCGAGTCAGTGATATACGAGAGGAGTCACAGCCGAAGGCATTTTGAACCGAGCTGAACAATTAATCCCATATAAACAATTATGAAAGACCGATTCATACTCGATTAATTCTCTCAATCACCATTCCGAACGATAGTTTTTGAACGTTTAAGCTGGAGACAAGTCAATTACCAGCACTTAATCGAGCTATATTTTACGATTCCATTTAAAAATACCGGGGGCGCTGGATGAAGCTGGTCAATTTAGATTGTATTAAAAGTACTCACACATAAAAATATTAGTCCCTGAAGCGAAATACCGTTCATCGAGAGATGAGGAATAAAAGTTTTAGTTGGTGTTATTTTCCCAAAGGATCTAAACTAGATAGTTCCTCTACTAAGTTGAAGTGAACTCGATCATCAACTTTAACGACCATAAAGTTTACACATTAAACGTCTACTTTACTAATATTTTAATTATCAGTTTACCTCTTTAGTTTTAAGAATAAAATATTACAATGTTAGAAACCGGAAGCGTTTAACGTTTTTAAAATAAACACGATAAAAATACATACCGTCTACTCGTATATGTTTCCAACGTACTCGTACAGAGGTTCCACATAATTACAATAAGTCACATATATCACTCAATAACAACACTACACACTAGATACCTTCCAATCAGGGCTTCCGCCTACAAGCAACTGTGTCCGTTTGACACAATTCCACTACTTTTATTGTATTTTTTTTACCTAAATCTACCCACTTTTACACTTGTACGCTGACAACAAATATAATCTTATATAAGTAAAGTTTACTAAGTAGGCCTACGTTCTCACTTCTTATTTTAATATACAAATGGAAATATTTATTAGTATCTTTCAAATTATATATAAATCATAAGTTATTTAATTACCTTTATTTTGTAGTAATAAAAATTATATTTTATATTTTTTGCTTAAGATTGCGCATCGACTGTCAATATTGAACGGAATACCTCAATTTAAAATTTTCCTTTAATCTCAACGGCAACGACGTGTGAAATAAACATAAAATTCTCTTCACTTGCTTTTTTATAACTCGGCAAATAAGTCATTGTCAGAATTCGAGTTTATTCTTTATGATGATGGTGCCATAAACGTAAGCGGACCTGAAGGAAAACATTTATTGAAATAAGAATGTTTTATTATGCTTAACTTTTTATTGTTTAGTTTATGTAACTGAAGATACGACGGTCAATAAATTTATTGTTCTTTTAAACTCTCTCAAGATATTTTTTTTCAATTCAATGAGTTCTTTTTAAATAAAAAAAGTGTCAAGGGCGTTGTGTTGATGCCCTGCAAAGTAATGAAATCTTATACATTTTTAAATGAGTAGTGAGTAAATATGTAATGCCAAACTGGTTGGTTTTCACAAACAGTCATACTATAATAATGTATAAAATATTTAAAGCAACCATAGTTCCTTGAATACTTTATGTGCAAACAATATTAAAATAGTACTATTACTTGCAGTTATAAACAATATTGAGCTATTTATGAATGGAAGTTTTTAATAAAATTACAATCACTGTAGCAATATGTAACTAGAATAACCCGTTATTATACATATTATTAAATTCTAAATTTTACTATAAAAACATATATTTATTTTATTTAATTAATTCCAAAAATACTTAATAATAACTTTGTACAGTTGCAAAGTTCAGATAGAAGAATAAAAATATGAAAAGTGAAAAATCGCATTAAAAAGTTCAATTCCTTCAACTGCTGACGGAAGTTTAATGCTCACCTTGGGTTTTCATAAAATTAATATCTCGTAGAATGGCGCACAGGTAGTACGTACACAAAACTTCAAAACACGAAGGAACTTTCCAGAGACATGGAAGTAGAAAATTTAATATTACTGTGGCATGTATGTTGTTATCTAACTTATGACGTCAACTAGCACGAAACTGGCTTGCATAAATACAACTTATGTGCATCCGAACAAATGTCCGCCTTCACGCTCTGTTTACATTTAGTTGTTAACAATGTCTTAACGTTTGAAAATTAACATGTTATAAAAAAATATATTACGCGGCTTTTAAACTACGATTTGTGCCTGTACTATAGTGAAAACAAACGTTAAATATCTACATGAGTTTACAGTTTTGGACTCTTAGATAAGGAGACCAGCAGGTCCCGCAATATTTTTCGCGTAGATCTTATGACATCTGCTAAGACAGTGGTCATCAAAAGTTAGCAAACAATTTGGACAAATTGTTGCTATCTTGTGGAGATACATTTAAAATGCTAATTACGGTGGGCAACGAGTTTTAAGAGGTTCAATTTCATATTTGATATAATTTAACTGATATTTTTATAATTGAAACTCTGCATACGAGTACTTCGATTAAGTCCACTTTTCGAAAAAGAAATACATATCTTTATTAGTAACAATAAAACCTTTGCCAAGCAATAACAGTTGCTGTCAGTTGTAGTAAAAGGGCAGGTCGTGGATTCGATTCCCTCAAGGAAATTAAATATTAAATATTTCATGGACAACGTCTGGCCTATGTAGGTATATCTATGAAAGTTAGATAGTAATTAGTCCCTGAAAGTTATAAATTAGATGTTCTAGTCTTTTCCCATTTTTATATTATGTCAACAAAAATGCCCATCTCCGTGATAAACTTTTGCTGAGCCGCAATAAAGGTTCTTACGTCGCTAATCTCTGACTGTTCTACATCAGATATTCGAAATCATCAACTTTTTCAAAAACTTTATGCATTTGCATATCGCTGGGTTTATTTTCACTGCTTTCCACCTGATTCAAAATGGTTGTCTGAGGTTGTAAATCGAACCCGTGGCCTCAGCTGACTGGGCTGGCTGGGTTGTGTCTCTGAAGACACAACTTGCTATACCAACAGGTAAATAAATTGTCACTCTAATTTTTATTCTTTTCATATTCAACATATGAAACATATGCATTTAAATATATTCACGTCGTCTCATAAATTAACATCAATAATATATAATTTCTACTTACGTAAACATCTAAGAGAAATATAGCGATATTTCAAAGCAATAAAAGGATCATTTAAACAGTAATATTGAATGTTAGCTTTCTCGAGCGCAATCAGTTCCCGTCGTGATACCGCTGACTGACGCCCCGCCCCGACTAATTGCCGCCTACTCGTTTACGCAATATCTATGCAGATACCTACGTAAAATGCTATATATTTATTTATTTTATTTATTGAACTATTAAATTTGCTATAATAAAATGTAAATATAATGTTAATTTTTATTTAACAATTATTATTTGTTAATAATTGTCATTGTAAGATTTTTTTTATTATTTTACTGACAAATATATGTTATTCATCATTTTGTTGCTGATAAAATATTGAATACATATTTTATTACGCTATGAACTCAAAGATTTAATCATAAAATAATGACTCACAGTCATATTAACGTCATATTAACTTTCCATACAAATAAATAAAGCGCTACCTTACCTTACCTTTTATCGCTGCCTCGATTATATCAATGTTACGTAAGGTCAGCAAAACAGGTTCCATCATCAAATTCAGTCGGAAGGCAGTACGTCTTCTTTCCGTTAGAAATATAGCATACATTCGGAAACGCAATGGAGAACATCGAAAGTCTTTAACACTTTCCACTAAAATCGTAGCACCAATAAAACTTAATGATTTTGCATTTTCAACGTTTTTATGTAAACCAATTTCATTTAAATCACCTTTCAAAACCCTGCGAACGTTCACTCTATACACTCGTTTATTATTATCAGAATTAACACCGTACACTTTCCCAGTGAATATATACGTAGAGCGTAGAGTCGCCTCTTTTAATATATCATTGTCGTAAGTGACACTTATGTTACAAGCGAGCGCGCGCTGTCGCCCGCTGGGTACCCTCGCCTGCTCGTATAATTGCACGTCCATGTCGACGACGTCCATCGAGAGAGCCAACAGCATTAATGCAACCCACATGACGGTTCAATATAAACAACTAATATGAAACAAGTTATTACCGGTATCAATTTGTTTTACTTATTAACAAGGTGAAGTTATTATTAATTTTCACATATAGTTAGATTGGATCGAGATTAGAAATAGTATGGCTGGTAGGAGCGTGCGCACGGGCGCAGTACGCGCCGGAGGCTGTCGCGCCGCGCAGCCTCGCACCCACTCGTTCCAGAACGTTCGCCTACCCCATATATTTACATACTGATTGATCACATAGCATCTTGTAGTATATTGGTTCTTATATTTTTAGTTTTGCAATACATAAAGCTGTTCGCAGAAAAATCTTATTACGCTATACATAGATACTTCCAATAAGTTTGATTTTATTATTGCATTTGTTATAAAAAATAAAAAAATCTACTTGAATTGGTGATATTTTCACATATAATTTATTTATTACTGAACTCTCTAAGCTCTCAAAAATAAGCATTTCGGTACCCACACGGTGCGACACTCACGTAAGGGTCATTAAATTAAAATTCATGCCTACAAAGGCGTTCTAGTAGAGTTGCAATTAATATGAAAATCTCTGGACAATATTTATGACACTGACAGAGGCGAAATTATACCGGATTTTAATATTTACCGACGGCCCGTATTTTATACGACGACGAGCGGATTACGTGCGAAATATAAACGTAAGCTGCGTTATCCAAATTTAATAGTCGCTATTTGACACTTGATCATTCGCGTTTCGTGAAACGACTCATTTCGAACGCAGTAATGGCCCTCGTTTATTATTCCGGACAGACAATATTCACCTACAACCAGCTTATTTATGTTTATGAGCGTCACATCCTCGATTCCTTATCATCATTTAAAATAATTATAATAGTAAAAATAATTATAAGTATATAAACATTAATCTTCTTCTTTCTGGCATTAATCCCGGCTATTGCTAGGGTCTGCCTTCTACTCAACCTTCTCCTCTTTGCACGGTCTTTTGCGTCTCATGCATTGGCTCTCATGTCCTGCATCACGACATCCAACCAGCGCTTCCTCAGGCGACCGGGAGATATATCCGAGAAGTCCGAAAAGTATATAAATATTAAAACAGTAGCTAAATGTTGTGTTGATTCGCACCTCTACGAAGTATAAAAGTACGTATAACGTGTTCCAAACATAAATCCAGAGTATAATGCATTCTATATGTGCATGCAAACGAGCTAGCTCACCCCCTGCGAGCACAGGTAGGGGATGATTTCCAACGTTTGGTACGATTACTTTCGCAGCCACCGGAGTGCGGCCGCTTGATGTATGAGAGCACCCACGTTTACGTTTTCAAATAATCTCTCCTCTCTGAAATAATAACCCGTGAATAAACATAAAAGGCTGCGGTAGCGCCGCGAGCTGTAATTCCGCTGCGAAACCTCGTAAATAATTGCCGTGGCTTTCGCGCTAATTCTCCGCCAAGAGAGAAATCTATGAGAGCATCGCGTAGCGGTGTCATGAGAGATTGCTCGCTTTTCTGTTGCCTGTTGCCTGTTGCGCCAATTTATTAACAATTAGTATTCTATTACAAGCGAAGCATTAATAATAAATCTCTTGGAAATTTAGCCGTGACAAAACGGTTGAGCACAATGTCAGCCCTTTCAAATGTTAGCACTTAGTTCTTGTAGTATACTGATACCGCACACGAGTACAACTTTCACATTATATATTCTTATTTTCATCTCAGAAAGCTATAAAAATAAGGAACTTTACGACTTAGTTATGTTTCAAGCAAAATTATAAATTTTATATTATACTTTCTCTTCAGGTTCACGGTTCACGCCACAGCAGTTTAGGCAGAGGGAACCTAATGTTAAGACACTTTTCGCCGACATTTTTCACCGACTTCTGGAGGCATTGCGTGATAAATGGCGGAACTTAATGCCACGCTTTGCCTCGACACCAGAGCAAAGAAATGAAATTATTAAATGTTTAATTTCCTCGAGTGGGAATCGAACCTACAACCTATGCATGTAGGCTTGTGCCCCTACGCCACGACTGGCCTCATTTTATATGATATTGTATACTTCCGCTACAAATAAAAGAAAGATGATGTATTTAAAAGTGAAATTAAATAAGGTACTAGCACTTTGTTAACTTAAACCTACTTTCTCTGACGCATTACTCTCGGAATTTATTTGCCACATACATACGTACAGATGTAAAGATGTGCGTATGGTAATGATGTCAAGAACGTCGTTGTAAGATATCGCAGCGTTAATTAAACATTCCTCAACGTTCACTCTATATTAAGTCGTTAGAAAATTGTATCTCTTTAAGATTTAATAATTTACAATACATTTGACAATCGTTCTAAAAGAAAATTAAAATTACAAAGTGAAATTATTTGATTAACATAAATGGCTAAAATACATTAATTATTCGATCAGTATTTAATTGGTAACAAATATTTCGGATACTATTTTCTTATATTACTAAAGTAAGTACATAAATACTTACGTTAGTAAGGTAGGTAGGTACCTGAATGCTTTAATTTATAAAAATAAGCTTGCTTCTCATAAGCTACTTGAGATAGAAGAAATTGTTGAGTAATTATAACAGGGTACTCAGACTGTTATTACAATTTTCTTGTAAATTATAAAATTTTCTTATGATGAAAATTGTAAATTATTATTAAAATATTGTTATATTTACAAATGCTAATTGTCCTATAATGGTGTTTATATGTTACGCCATGCAAATATATGTTGAATTATCACGAAAATGAGACATCATGTAAAAAAGAAAAAAATATAAACAACTTGTATAGATTATAGATTACTATAGTAGTATAGATTATTGTTACTTTATTTATAACCAAATGTTAATCTGGCGCTGAAATGGACCTAGATTAAGATTTACATTGATATTACCTTGAAGTTACATCAAATTCCGTTCAGTAGTTTAAAAGTGGAACAAATATCCAACTTTAATAGGATTAAATGGTTAAACTGTTTATAATTTTCTTAAAAAACGTCTATATTAAAACGTTAGCACCAAGCAACGCAGGTTACGTAGAAATCGTATGATACCTACTTCTAAAGTATTCCACGTTATTATATTCCTTTGTTTGTTATTTAAAATCAGCGTGATTCTTCATATAATTAAATCAACCCTTATCGTGACACTACAGAGATATTTTACAAAATTAAATTAAATTATGGGAAGTTACTTGTAAAAATATTTAACGACTTGTCTCTAGAATAATAGATTAAATTTAAAGCTCGTCCTTTATTATATAGATAAGAAGGATTATAAAAGGAAGTGGGGACGAAATGTAGATAAGAAATAATAGCTTGCCGTTGAAAAGTGGAGAAATGACAAGTCATTCATATTTTCTACTAGCTTTTGCTTATGGGTTTCCGCGAGTATTTTATTAAACTAATTTCTGTAGATGGTTTATTCATTCTTTTTTTTACATTGACTGTCTTATATAGCTATATTTAATACTGCCTTCTTATTTTTGATTTACTGAACTGCAATTAAAATACATAATAATAATAATAAAAACATTACTTTTTCCTTCATTACAGATTAAAACTTATATTTAAAAACTTTTACGTTTACATATAAAACGCATAAATGAAACAAAATATTTAATAATATTCGTTTAATATTTTCTGAAAATATATTTACAAAAGTGTCAAAATAGAGTAAGACAATGAAGTGTAGAAATACATTGCAATATGTAGTTCGTATGTTTTTTTTTCATATTTTCAAGATATGCGATTAATTACAATAACGATTAAAGATTTGAACAATATCACAATTGAGTTATAATATTAAAACTCTTTGATAACACGCAAATAGAATCTCTACAAATGTATCTAATCAATGAATTTAACAAACTGTTTAGTAATAAATACCTTAGATTTATGCAAGAAAGAGTTTTATTAAGATGAAGAAAATAAATAGACCATTATCAAAGCTAAAAATATTATTTTTATGTAGTTAAATAGAAATTAATGTTATAATAATTTAATAAATGTAAGTTTAATTATATAAGTTTACAAAGAATGTAAGTAAAGTAGACGTGATATTAACAAGAATTTCGAAAAATCTACTTATATTTATAAAACATAATGAAATATCTACCTCCAAATTGCCATGCAAATATAGTCGAGACATGAAAGAAATCGCGGTCACATAAGGCCGATTGGTCAACAAGAATAAACATTCCAGTGATAACATGTGTAAAAAAATAATATTAGTTACCCGTAATTGAATTATAATACTACGACTATCTTGTTAAGGAACCAGTACCAATCAGGAAAAATTAATTAAATATGGTGACGCCTATATCGGAAAATTTTCGTTCATAGCACAAAGATTTTTATTACCACCCCCAAAAAGCATTCCATACATCTATCAATCAATTAATAGAAAGAAATACTTCTTTCATTGCTTTTCGATTTACTTGAAAATTTGCAGAAATGTTTGAATCTGATAATAATACAATATTTTCAAAGCGTGAACATGAGCCCAGCCACACATACCATCCCTGGGTCCAGCCAGGATTATAATTTATGGCGAATCATTTTGGCACTATTGGATAGAAACTAGACTAGAACTTTAGATGTCTTTATTAAACAAGTTATGGAAATATTGGTTACAAATAAATTAAGAAATTATTTTTAAAACTCTATTATTTGGAGGCAAACGAATAATCGCGTTTGGAATAATCTCGACCCCAAGTAGTTACTAATTTCATAAAAAACATAAGTGAAAGTGATTATTATAAGTATATATTTACTTACATTCTTTGAAAACCGGTTATTATTAGTATCAAGGACACTCTATCTGGGCGAGGTTGTACGGTGTACAAGGTCGAATGCCGTGAGTGGTGACGGAGAGACCCCGGGAAGGGGGTATGATGTCGCGACCACTCACGCGCAAGCGATGGACGCATCCAACAAACCCGTGTAGTGCGTGCGTACCTGACAACCTAAATTAATTCACCATTTAATCTTTATTTTAATTGGGTTTTTAAATTTTGATTATTCCCTACTTAAAAATCCTACAACTTTTACTCAAATGTCCAATAAATACCCATTTTGGGTTACCATAAGGGGTATTAATAATGTCAGCTATCATTTCATAATTTCATGAGGCCAGTGTGAACAGGACTGGGAATAGTCAATGTTGCAAACGCAAGCACATTTAAATATAATTAAATTTCAAATACTTACCTCGTAATATTATCTGGCGGCTGGCCGACGTGAATGAATGGATCCACATCTAATGAACTCATTCGTCCATGCGTCGTCCCTCTGGCCGTAGTAGAACCCAACTTTAGCATCGCATCTTTTTTATACCGGCGTGCTGATATCTTAGATCTTATATCAACTTTTACTTTTCCCGATCGCAACTCTGAGGGGCCGTTCCCCGCATCCCAACGTAATATTGCCCTGTCGTCGACAAAGCCAAGCCATAAATAATCTCTTACACCTGATGCACTTATTAAAGCACCCCTTCCGCAAACAGCTGAGACTTCCGCCCAAATGTCGAATCGTTTAGCCGGCAAACGTGTCCTGGCTGTCATCCTCGCGAGACCGTCAAACAATGGCGCTGTGTATATTTCATTTACATTCTCCTCGTAATATTCATCGTATATTGGATAATTTTCCTCGACTTCATTCGTTATATATTGCTCCTCTGAATGGTTTTCAATTTCAATAGCTTTGGGCGCATTTTTATTACAACCACCCCCTACATTCTTTTGTGTATGAATATTTTGTGCTGTGTGTAATTTCTCTGTGAATTAATCATTTTTATAAAATACAATGATTATATTTATATTAAGTTAAAACAGTGCATTAACTACTTTGTGCAAATAGGCTAAATGCTAGCTCTCTAGCGATAATCAACTGGCGGTAAAATGTCGATCCAAGTCAGCTCAGGTTCGGGGCTGTCGGGTTTGCCGCTATCGCTGGTGTCTACTGAAGCGTCGGTGAACTGAATGGAGTTTGGAGTGCGTTCCATATCTGAGAATTTTGTGTTTTTGATATATATTTTACGTGAATTGAAGCGTTCAGCTGAGCGACTACCTCGCCTGACTGTGGGGGCCTCTTCACTACAAGGACCAAATGCTTGAGCTACGACATCGGATTGCGTTCTGCACGCGTGGGCTCTTAAGTGGCAAGTGGAAATGTATGTCCTGCCGTCACTGCCGCAGACAGACGGAGCATCGGTCGCCGGACATTCTGCGGCGCCGCACTCGCAAGTGGCGAGCCCGCTGCGTATGACGCAGTAGGCCCCGAAGTAGCAAGTCATATGCTCGCAATCAGTGGCTGGCAGTTGGGTGGATTCCGCTGTTGGAAAGGAGGAATAAATATGTTATGCTGTTCCTTTTGTTGCGCTTTATAGATACATGAAGTCTTCATGTTTTCTTTTCTGCGTATTTATGCAGAGAAAGAACATTTTTTTTTGTTTAATAGTATCGTAGGCAGAGAGAACTTAGGAACCTAGTGTTAAGACACTTTGTTGCCATTAGGACACTCCCGTTCTCCACTTTCCGCCGAATTCTGGAGGCATTGCATGTTGAATGGCGAAACTCAACACAACGTTTCGCCTCGACACCAGAGTGAAGGAATCAAAATATTAAATATTTCATTGCCTCGAGAGAGAATTGAACCTGTCACACACTTGTGGTCTGGCCTAGCCTCAAAAACAACCATAAAAACAAAATAATAATTTGTAAAATATTATAAATATTTAGAATAACAACTAAACTCAATTTTATTGAAAAATAATATATGAGTACATACGATCGAAGCATCCATTTGGACCAAGTGTGTGTTCATGGTTGGAGCAGACTGTGCACTTTTGACCTTGTATACCAGACTTGCAAACGCACCGTCCAGTCATTTGTTCGCAATCTTCTCTCACAGAACCGAATGCTGAACAACCGCAAGCTGAGTGAAAAAAACATGTTTTTAATATTTCATTTTTATTAATAAAATTAAATAAATAATAATATAATTAAATGATCATTTTCCTAGGTGAAGATTGAAGCTGCAACCAGTATGCATATACTCAGACATTTGTTAAGAATAAGGAACGCTTGTCATAATATTAATGACATTTTTTTTTAATATTACTTTTTGCACTTTTATTTTAACATTTACATTTTTTTTTTATAAACATAACTTAAAAAGATATTAAATAATTTTACATCTGCTTGTAGGTTTGCCTTTAAATATATATAAAAGCTCTACTTACGTATACATCCAGTATGACCCGTGCCTATACGCGGTAGCCCCCAATAACCTGGTTCACAGCGATCGCACTTTTCGCCGCCAACTCCTGGCCTACATTGACACTGCCCATTATCATCACACTGTTCTGAAACGGACCCTAGCCTATGACAGCCACACTGAGATGGACACCCGGATCCACCTGGTCCTCTCGCCGGTGTTACACCGTCAGCGCAGCATCCGTACCAAGATTCTTGGCAATCTTTCTTTTCTACAACTGCTTTATCTGTTATGGTATAATAGTTAATTAACTTCATGTAAAGTCTAAAATTAAATAAAAGTAGATGGTTGAAAAACCTAGATTGAGTTTTTATTAATAAATTCCTTTATATTATATTGATTTATAAAAAGTAAGTAACATTATTTGTAATGTTATTGCTTAAGTTATTTTTAATATCTTAAGAAAATGTTGTAAAGTGTGTACAATATTTATAAAAAGCTTAATGATAAAATTTAGTTACCTTTCCTACAACAGCGAGCGGCTTTAGCAGTATGGTGACAATAGCTACCAGCAGGACAGTCCTTGCGATGCGGACCGCCGCCACAGTCCATAGGGCGGCCTTCAGCGTCAAGAAGGGGCTCATCGTCCCCACATGGGCGGAACTGTAACAAATAATAATAATTACTTTAAGAAGATCAGGTTTTAATATTTGAAGTATAAGTGTACAACATAAGCGAATTTATTGGTTTCATTGTAATCTATAGGCAATATATGGACTTGCACAAGTCTGGATTTGTGCAAGTATATCTACTGTAACGTGTGTTGGAAGATTAAAGCGCATTTTTTTGCTTTGCGCAGATCGTTCAAAAAATTTTAAATTCCAATTCCTGACTTGAGTATAAATCAAAATTATAATCATAATACATGTTTATTTTCTTATCTCTGTGTCTGCTTTTGTCAACCCATTAATTCAGTGTTAATTCCAAATAGTTGAACTGAAACAGTTATAACTTACATTAAATGTTAAAACAGAATATAATGGAGGATTTACTCAAAAATAAATAAAGGTACCTCCAATCCCCTACAAAGCGCTAGCGGTCGAAGTCTTAAATCCTCTTGACGTCTACAAGCCTCTAACTTCATATGGCACAGAGTTGGGTACATCCTCAGGTCCGAAGCACACACAGGTGCAGACGCAGCAGCTGCAGCCGCAGCACAATCGAACAGACAAGCGCACCTCGGTTGACCGTTGCCGTCGACTGCGCACGTCGCCTCGTACGCGCACTGCACGCGTGCGCACACAGCCGTGCCGGTCGGTACACTAGAACTCTCTGTATCGTCTAGGCGTATTTCATTGCCGTTCTCCATTAGTCTGGCCGATTTATTTAAATCTAATTGAAAATATTTATATTTGAAATAATATCAATTAAATTTTTAAAAGCAAATATATGTTATAGTAAAACAAGAAAATAAATTTACTATGAATCCCAGTGATATTCCCGTCCTGCGGCTCGCACTCCCCGTAGTAAGCGACCTTGGGGGGCGTCTCCCCCCGCATGCGCGCCTCGCACGACGCGCGCTGCAGCGCGCACTCGTTGGGGAAGGTGCGTCCGTCGGCGCACACGGGCTCGCGCAGTGCGTCTGCGCACGTGGCCGCGCACGCGCACTTGCCGCGCGAGCACCACATGCCGGCCGGACATTGGACACCACCGCATGACTCTGTTTGTGTTTTAAATGTTTTTTTTATATATGTTAACAGAATCAGCACTTTATTTCGTAAGCTTCACACGTTTAAAGATTTTGTGTCTGACCACTTCGTAAATATGAAAAAATCATAATGGTAAGAAAACATATGTTGTGTGTACAATTTTCATTTAATAAAATGAATAGTTCCGGTCTATGAGTTATACATACATACATATAGATTTTTAAAAAACGTAATTCAGCTAAATAATTCGAAAAACTTTACCAGACCGCATGTAACAGGGTAGGCAGAGGAAGCCTAGTGTTAAAAAACTCCGCTCCGCACTTCCTGCCGAATTCTGGAGGCACTGCGTGTTGAGCCCCTTAACACATATATTTCCAGCAAGTTACACATTTGTGCCCCTGCATCATGACTGGCCTTGTTTTAAAAGTTACCTACTAATAATTATTCAAAATCAAATACATTAAAGTATTACATTCTCGATTCTCACCACAAGACCCCATATGCTTAACGTGAATTCGTTTCTTTTCCCGACAGGCTAGGTCTCGCAGTGCGCACACACTGCTGTAAGTCTGATTATCACTTCCGCAAATTTCTTCGGTTTCCTAAAATAATATCAATATAATTGAAATTTTTATTTTTTCAATAAATGTTAAAATATAAAATGGTTAAATAAATGGTTGGTAAAATATTGTAACTGAATTAGGAAGTCCCTTCCCTAGTTAGTAGTAGGCTAGTATATAAGTCCACTAACCGTGAAAAATAAATTTAAATAAATCAAAAAATAATACATACAGTTCCATCTTCGCAATGTTTGGGACAAACACAGCTGGCTTCAGAGACTCCGTCGCTCTCACACACTGCATAAAATTCGCATTTCTTATTTTCACAGCCATCTATAACCCAAAAAATTATTAAGGTTGTTGACATCCAATTAAATTATAACTAAGATCAAGATCGCTTTATTATACACTATCGGAGGAATAAAAATAATTCAACTTAATAGTTAAATTATTCGTGATCATCGAAATCACAAACACAGCAACATTCAACATTTTCTCACCTGCTATGATATCATCAACGTTATCTTTATGGTTACGAGTACGTAACCTTTATGTTTTGTATAAAAATACTGTACATAAGTGAGTAAAACAAAACTTACTGCAAGGCCCATCGTACAGCACTTGTACGTGTCGACGATGCCGGCAAGCCTCTAGCTGTAGCTTGCACCTGTTGCCGTAGGAGATGCCATCCGAGCCACATACGGGGGCAAATTCGTTAGAACACTTTGGACAACGACACACGCCTCTCCCACCCGTCGACACGCATTCACCGCCATGAGGACATATGCGACCGGCGCATACTCCGTTTGATCCTAGTTACAAAAATAATAGCACTAAATAAAAAAATGAAAATAGTTGGGAAAATAGGAATATATTGGGAAATAATTATTCTCTTTCAATTTTTAAATAAGTATTCTACTAGGTACTACTTTTTAATAGACCTTATACATTATCAAAAAAAATTACAATAGTTTTTGAATTCATATTGTTAAGAAATATAACTTTAAATATTTAAAACTTCAATCTGCTTGTACCTACTGGTTAACGAATGATAACGTACATATTCGTGAGCAGAGAATCAATAAATGCTTCCAAATTGTACCTCAAATAAACTCGTATCTTTTAAATGGATTTTATTATATGAATGAATATTAAAAAAAACTGTTGTTATAAACATATCTTGTAAAAGTAATTAAACTTGAACAAATTGATATGTGTTTAATCTTAACTATATAATTAATACTCAGTTAGATAACTTTGTTGTCCCATAAAACCTTTTTATCTTACTTTATCATCACGGACTGTAAATAAATGAAACATAAAAGAAATACTGGTTTTCACTTGACAAGTATTTCCGTAAGTACCTACTAATATAATGTCGAAGAATGAAATAGTATTAAAATAGTCATTCTTTTATGGAAACCATTAACTTTCGAAGCATAAGTTATAAAAATGAACAAACTGTGTTTTTAACACAAGTATTTGCAAGTAATCAAAAGCATCAACAATTATTTTAGGCTAGACTTGGCGCAGGGGCACAAGAGTGTGACTACGTGTAAACAGGACAGGTTGTGGATTCGATTCCCACTCGAAGAAAGAAGTTCAGTCAGCGTTGAGTTTCGCCACTCAACACGCAATACCTCCAGAATTCTGCGGGAAGTAGGGAGGGGTGTCGTGTCTTCTCACTAGGCTCCCTTTGCTTACCGTGCTACATCCGCAATAAAGCGTGAAACTGAAAAAAAAAAAAGTAAAGTTTAGTTATTAGTCGTACCACAAGCGCCGGCATGGACGACTTTCAGCTCCCTCCCCAAAAGACAAGCGGCTCGCTTCAACTCGCACTCGCTGTCATGGGTGCGCGCGTCGGACCCGCACACGGGGCGCAGCACGGGCTCGCACGGCGGCGGGCACGCGCACACCGCCCCGCTGCCCTCCACGCGGCACTCCGCGCCGTGCCGGCACTCCACCTCCGCACACGGATTGACACCTGGAAATTATGATCATTATTTGGTTGTATTTTATTTATTTGTATAAAGTCATAGATAGTTAGTTAACGCGGTCGTGACGCAGTGGGATGTCATTGGCCGCGACGGTTTTGGATTCGTAACCCACCACTAAAATTAAATCAATTTTATTTCGCTATTTTATGTTCGCGCGAACATTGGGCGAAAATCGGGGTATCAATAAGCGGAGTATCTTAACACTAGGTTTCCTCTGTCTTTTGGTATGCGGGAAAAAGCGAAACTACTTTTATATAGTTACCCTACAATATAATTTAAAAATGTAGTATATTAGTTTGGAATTTAAGTTAGCTAAGAGAAAAGTTCTTCGTACCCGAACTACACTGTCCTTTGAATATAATTTTCAATTGTTTTCTAGCACGACACGACTCTCTGTGCATTTGACATTCATTGGAATAAGTTTTCCCATCAGATGCACAAACTGGTGAAAATTCAAGGGGACAAGGCTCAGCACAGCGGCACGAAGGCTGTCGTCCATCGTCCAGCTGGCAAACTTCGGGATCGGGACAGGTCACTCCCGCACATGGATCTGTTACCAATTAAATGAAAACATTTCAAACAAATCTGAGCATCTTATTTAAACCCGACCCGGTTTTTTTTACCCGACAGCGCCGAAGCAAAAGAAGGATTGTTTTTAGCGTGTATGCATGTCCGTTCCTTTGTTCCCTTGTAACCAGTGAAATGATTTTGATAATTAATCTGTGTTTTATCTTGATGGCGAAGTGTTACTGGATATATTAATTTAGTGCATGCAATCCGGTTTTTTGTTTTGTTTATAATTCAGTTGTTACTTTTATACAGTCGGGTTACTGTTTTTTAAATATTTTTATTATTAATTATTACGCATTATCCCTGCATAGAGAAGGGGACGCCAAAAATTACGATCTTCCCTCGTTATTGAATTTTTAAGCAGAACCATAATGGCAGTGTTTAATATCTTAATATCTTTTTAATTACAATCAAAAGTGATGATATACTTACCACATTTACCGAAATATTTAAAAGTTATATTCGTGTTAGTTTCACACGCAGCGCGTCGCATCTCACACACGCCCGGGTAGTCCCTGGCGTCGCTGCCGCAAAGCGGTCGGGAGCCTTCATGGTCTCCATAACTTGGACAAGAGGTGGGACATTCGCAGTGGTAACTCTTTGCGTCCGCTGTTGGCCGACACTGCTCGCCAAAACCGCACGACACACCCCGACACGGATCCGGCACGTCTGCCACAATATGCACATCAATTAGCTGCAACAATAGAAACTATAATCTACGATACAAATACTATATGAAACCCTAAAAACGTATTTTTTTTCATTACTGCCCTCCAAAGTTTTTGCTGAAATTTAACTTTTTCTTCTTCGATCTTATTTCCAAGATTTATAGATAAATAGTTTTGAACTATTACCTATATGATACGAAAGACCTACTATTAAGCTATATTGAGGAAAAAAGTAACGACAGATCCGCTACCCATAGACCACCGTATATCTGTCGATCGCTTTACTGTATAATGTATGTACTGTACATATATACCTACTGTAAAGGAATCGGATACGATACAAAATAATTTAATAATTGTTGTGCGGTTGGGACGAAGCCTAAAGGAGAGGAGGGTAAGCAGAGGGAACCTAGTGTTAGATACTCCGTTCCCTACTTTCCGTCGAATTCTGGAGGCATTGAGTGTTGAGTGGCGGAATTCAACGCCGCCCTTTGCGTCGACATCAGAGCAAAGAAATAGGAATATAAATTTTAAATAAATATTTCATTTCCCCGAATGGGGATCGACCCCATAACCAGTCGGTTTACAGTCACTTTCTTTGTGTTCCTGCGCCGCGATTGGTTTCTAATGCACTTCATAATTCTTAATTAATGTATGTAGGTATAATAATTTTATGTTATTATTTGTTCGTTTATCTCTTTAGAACTTACCACTCGGGAACAGGTAACAAGCGAAGGCTGTAGCTGATAGCAGCAGGGTGAGCGTTGCTGGACTAGTTAACATCGTTGTTCTATACGACTACCACAATATGCTAGTACATATCATGTCGCACAGTCTTTATTTATACCTGGAAAATAGGCGAATGCAAATACCAGGAACGTGATGCCACATATCGTCTTTAAAAAGTATACCTATTAATCAAGAAATTAAAATAGTAGTAAAATCTGAAAAATATTTACAGTATATAAACAACTTATAAATTCGCTCTTTATATAAATTAATAAATAAAAAAATTAGTAAAAAAATAGGATCTTTTTAAACATTTACAAACGTAAAGTATGGAAATAACATTTCTATTTTTTTTTAATTATAGCAAGTATGTCTTAGCAATACTAACTATCTAAACCGCTAAGTATTTAAATAACAACATAAAAAAATATTTAGATAATTTAGAATATACATTTCACCTGTATGCTGAAAATGAAATTGTGTCGAGAACTCAACTTAAAGTCACTGTCTACATATTAAAATAACTACATTAGGTGTATCGAAATTTTCCCAATCAATAACATCGCTTACGAACTGATTAATCTAATTAAGGTATTACTAGGTGTTATACAATTATTCTTTCTAAATACACTTACCAAGCAAAATCACGTATAAATGATTTTATTTAACAATTTAAGCTTAAAAATCTAATATTTTAATTTCCTACATTTTATAACTGGCTAATATCGTCACATGAAAATACTCGACTGAAGTGTGAAACCTTTGGGTACCTGCTTTCAGGACATGCGCAGTCGTCCCCTCGGCGTTCATTGAGAAGGATTTAATCTATAAATAGGTTGAGAGTTATGAATGGATTGTGATGTAAGTATACTGTATACCTAATCGTAATGTGAAATTTATATTATGTATGTATATAGGAAATTCATTTTATTACTGAGACAAATACATACGTACCTACTAGGGAAATATTTAAATTAGCTTAAGAGAAAATAAAGAATGTATAGAATAACTAAGCGCTATTCGAAGCACAAATAATAAACCTAATAATAATAATAAACATATAACTATTACTTCTTCTATTACATACTTACATATTCACATATTCAGAAATGTATCCATGTAAGAATACAATCCATGTAAGGAACTAGAGTTCTTGCTTAAGAAATGACACTGTTTCTAGGGTATTCCAATTTTAATTACCACACATTTAGGTATTTCCACAAACATCGTGCACTCATCTTCACGGAAATAAAAATTTCAATTAGTGATATCGCATCAGAAGGTATAAATAGAAATTTCTTTAAAAATCAATGTTTTGAATATATAACGGCGGTAGTTACAGTTAAGTATAGCCATATTAAAAATTGGAAATACCGATTACAATTTTTAAATCGAAATTATTTACCGACTTTAGCTCTCTACAATTCAAAGCTTTTAACTCTACATGTAAATTGTATGTATTATTATAAGCAGGCACATTCATCGTTTATTTATAACAAAACAAGATAGCCTGTCCACGTTTAACTTTGTAACATTATTTATTTAGCAGTTCCATAGCGGCGTTGCAAGATGTGTGATAAGGCAGCCCACCCTGCACAAGTGATCTTGTAAAGTACATCGCATCAATATTATAAGCTCCGTGAAATACGATAATACGTAGATTATGAAGATATCTTTAAACATTTATAGGGTAAGGCCTTTTAGCCTATCTAACATACAGAGTTACACACATCAATGTTTATTAAAGCGTTTCGTATGAGCTCTAAAAAAGTTGCGAATCACTAATAGGTAGGTATAGCTCGACAAATACTTTATGAAGTATGTGAACACTGACATGAATCAATCTCGCGCATGTACAGTCGTGTGCGTAATGTTAAGTATGCGGAGTGTGGTGTCATTTTGTATCATATATACAAACTGGTGCAGTAAATGACATTTGGCGTCGCGTTCTGCTATATTTTAGTGTTGTGATAGGGCTCGCGGGGTAGCGGTGCGGTGTAAGCGGGGACGTCCCCGAGTAGGTACCTTAAATATGCATTCTGCGCAAGTGTCCGCGAGTACTTCCGATAATTCATATACTTCTTGTCGGACTATACTTAGGTATAAGAATGTATTTATTTTTCGTTACATATTCTGACATATTTATTATTTATTTAGTAACTCTTTTATAGCTTGACGCATCTACCACTTTTGGAAATTTATGTAGATGTCCTATCAACATAGTATGTCAACGTAAGATTATAAAAACAGTAATTACCGTCAACCGTTATTTGCGAAATTATAAACTATCGAAAAATTGTGAACCGACATGTTCTGAAACGCAAAAATTTACCATAGAATTCAAAAACTTAGTCGTCAAAACTTAGGCTCTATAAAAATATAATTTATGCGACCGCAGCTACAGATTAAGTGAGTTTAGGTTAGCTTAAACCTGAAGGGTAAGACCTGAAGAAGCGGTCATTGGCCGCTAATGCATAGAGATGTGCTTCTCGCCGTCTCGTTAGACGTGGTTAACGCCTTTAATAGCCTGCCGTTTGAGATGTTAAGAGAAGCACTCCGATATCACAGAGTGCCTCTTTATCTCCGGCGGCTGTTAGAAGACTACCTCCAGGATATAAAAGTTTTATGGATTGGGGGGGCGGACCGATCAGTCGAAGAAGGGGTAGCGGGGTTCCACAGGGGTCGGTGTTAGGAAACATAATATATGGGAATCCTTTCACTACAAAAAGTAAATAGAAATAATTAAGCAAAATAATAAGTTTAATAAACTTTGTTTTGTTCATTTTCAAAACAAATTAATATAAATATTAAATAATAATTATAAATAGACATTAAAAAAATAATTTGCTATTTTGCGTCTGTTCTAGGGACATTACAGTTAAATACTTGTTTGAAAGTAGGGGCAAACCTATTGTTGTGCTTTACTATGCACGAGAAAATAAAATAAATACAGGTTATTTATTCCCTCGAAGAGGATCGAAACCTGTACAAGTATATACTGTGTTGCCGCCAGCGCCACAATGATGTCAATATGTATTTGTCTTTCAAATGTTGAATATAAATTATTAATTCATATGAAGTAGTGCTTAAAAGTATAACTTTAAGTAATATTAGATTATTGTTTAGTTGATATTGATAATCGATTCTAAAATATAATGGAAATAAATTAAAATTATGTTCTTAAATATATATTAATATATCTATAGCAGCTTCTAAGCAAGTTAAATCAATAATAGTCGCGAATATTTTTTTTTACTAAAATTAACGACATGTAAAAGTGCTAAATATAGGTCTTCAAATAAAAAACAAATTTTCAACTTTAATAATATGTTTATTATCATGGTATACACCAAGACGCTTCCATTCCTATTACAGTCAGTTGCGTGTAACAGAGAATAAGACTTTACATATTGTATAAAAATAGGACTGTACGAGTCCTGCTAGGACTCGGAAATGCACGTATAATGAGAAAGGAAATGGAAATTAAACTTTTCCTTTACACTGCTAAAATGCAATGACGAAGTATATGTGCCACTCTTTAAGCTATACAATTTTCTAGATTGCACATGATTTTATTAAAATATGCAAACCTGCTTACAATTGCTGAATTTTGTACAATGACTATTAACTATGCATATCACCTGTGTCTCTCTGGAAAATTAACTCCTATTTGAGGCATTAAATAAATAGAAAATCGAGAAATAAGCAGCAGATTGAGAATTCTATTATTATAAAAAAATAAAATTGGTAAAATTGGCAATAAAATTGGAAAAATATAAAAAAAATAATATTATTGGTCTAAAATCTGTACATTAACAAATAATTCGACAGACTTGGTAATAAATAAATTTACTATACAGTCTCACTTACAAAACACAGTCACTATATAATTAAAGGTCTCAATTCGACATCAACGATCCTCGCTTATCACTTAAGATACAACCACAGCACTGTTTGTCACTTACACTGTACAGTAACGTCTAGATCGGCGTCCACGGAAGGATAAGTCTACGGCTATTTACATGTGGCATATGAGTGGGGGCGCTATATTTACAAGGTGTGGAGGGCGAGGAGAGTCGGCTAGGTGGGCGGCGCGCGGCGGTCGTAGTCGCGGCGGTACACCTCGCGCTCGTACTCGCGCTCGTCGTACGGGTAGTCGGGCTGCGCCGCGTAGCCGCGCCACTCGTCGGGGTAGGGCCGCACCGGCGGGAAGCCCATGCCGCTGGCCATGGCCGCGCCCTCGTAGTACCCGCTGTACGCCGTGTGCGCGCCCATCCCGGCGTAGCCTCCGAACCTGTGTCAAACGTCACCTTACTACAACAACTATAATGCACGTATGGGTGTACCCACTAAAAGTTGCAAGTTAATAGGTGGGTAGTGTAAGAAAATTGAATTACCGTCTCTTGTCGTGCGGGCGCGGCGCGTTGCGGTCGCCGCGGTACTGACGCGGGCCGGGGTAGGCGGGCGGCGTCCAGGCGGGGTGCGCGGGGTGCGCG
>HE667998.1:0-18200 GCA_000313835.2 Heliconius melpomene melpomene | reverse complement strand
GTGCGTGAGCGCTCCCGGTCCCGCTCGCGGTCCCTCTCGCGGTCCCTGTCCCGCTCGCGGTCGCGGTCCCTGTCCCGCTCGCGGTCACGGTCCCGATCCCGGTCCCGATCGCGGTCCCGCTCCCGCTCGCGTTCGCGCTCCGACCGGCTCCGCTCTCTGTACATCAAATCATCTCGCTTCAAGCTCCCTTCCCTATCTCTGCGATCCTTGCTCTTGTGTTTATGTCTGCTGATACGGAACAAGCGAGATGGTGATGAACGGGAATGTTAGCGATGATCAAAGTTATGAAATAAAAATTGTGTTAATAAAATGAAAAGAATAAGCGAGGAATGATTGCAGCCAATGAAATTAGATGTTTTTGGGTGGGGAGACATGACAGTGACTAACCTCTCGTGACGTTTGTTTTCATTAGGTTCAGGATCACATTCGCCCTCTTCCAATTTTCTTTTCACGCCGGAGACGTGTGGTGACTTCTCATTGCTTTTGTCTAATTTGTCTTTGGCTATTTTCGGCCTCTTTTCTTTTCTATCATGATCATCATGCTTCCCTTCTTTTTTATGTGATTTTATGTGATTATTTGAATTATTTACATTGTTCTTCAAATTAGACTGGAAATGATATAATATAATTAGAGAAATATAACATATACACGATAGAATTATAACAAAATATAAAATTTAGAGGCCGCCGTTGACTTCCGGCACTCAACGCACAAAGTCTAGAAAATTCGACAATAAGTGTGGAACAGAGTCCTAATTAAATAATAATAAAAAATATATATATATATTTAAAATTTTAATATCCTGCATACCTTATTTTCTTTATGTTTGCCATCCTTTTTAGTATCAACAGTTTTCTTAAGACCATATTTATATAGTCTATACAATTGCTTGGCATCAAAATTCGTAAATTTTGAGACAAAATACCAGAGATTACTCCTCCATTCAACTTTTTTTTCAGGATCAGGATACTCCGACAAACATATATCTATTTGGTTTCCTATTTGGGTAAGACAGGATCTCGTTTTCGATACTTGTTCAGATTCTGACAAGGTTTGGTCTGGGTTGTCCAGTGCTCTTAGCGCTTTCTTAACCGGTCTCATTTTTTCTTTACACTATGACAAAAAGAAATCTTATAAAATATAAAAATGTAACAGAAAAATATTTAGGGTCAAAAAAAAATTAATGTAAAACCAAGTCCAAGCGTTCATCACCAACTTGATCATACATTTTTACCCATCGCAAACTAAGCCACGCCGATATTCTTATATTATGGTTGTTACATAAGTTGTATATTATGGTTGTTTTGTTTTTAGCCCTACCCAACAAACGACAAAAGGGATTACGGTTTATTAAAATAAATGCTACACCTAATATAAAATATATAAATTAATGTGTTACGATGAAGAATTGTTTAGTTGCAACAATCTCATTTTTATAAAAACTATGTGATGATGTATATGATACCCATATACTATATAATATCTAGAATATGTACTGATATAAGAATAATCTATATATATAAAAGGACTCGTCCTCACTGACTGAGGCAAGACGCATGCACAGCCTTAACCGCTGATGGTAGAAACGTTAAATTTGGACAAAAGTTTACTTTCGTAATCTGGACATCCACTAAGAAGGGGTTTTGAAAAATTTTAACCCTAAAGGGGTGAAATAGGAGTTCAAAGTTTGTATGGGAAAAAAATTTAATCGGCACCGATTTTTATAAAATTTGAAATTTAGATTTTTAAAAGTATTTAATTGAACACGTGTTTTATCGTTTTCTAGAATTCTCCCCCTAAGGGTGCAAATAAGGGGTTGAAAGTTTGTTTGGAAAAATCTTTAAAACGCCACCGATTATTATAATAAAATTTTAAATTTAGATTCTTAAAAATATTTAATTGAACATGTGTTTCATGGTTTTCTAGAATTCACCCCCTAAGGGTGCAAATAAGGGGTTGAAAGTTTGTATGGAAAATTCTTTAAATCGCCACCGATTTTTATAAAATTTGAAATTTAAACTCTTAAAAATATTTCATTGAAGACATGTTTCATGGGTTGTTAAAATTCACCCTTAAATACGCAAGCGAAGGTGCGCGCGTCCGCTAGTATAATAATAATTTAAACTTTATAATACTTATTACAGTCAATCCTTAAGCAGCGACAGATATTAATAAACATTTTAAATATTACAGATATTAATAAACATTTTAATATACCTCTTCAAAAACAGATGGATCTAAATCTCCTAAAACTTCTAAAGCTCTGGGTTCATTATTGGCTGTAAAATGCATAGGACCCACAGGCTTCTTACGACCCTTTACTTTATCGCCTTTTGATCGATCTTTGCCCTCTTTCTTTGTGCGTTTTTTATCCTTTTCCTTTCTATCATTAGATGTTTCATCATGTGTTAACACATCTTCCATTTTTGATTTACCCTAGAAAAATATAATAATGTAAAATCAGCTTTACGCTGTTTTCCGCACACAGCAGAGTAGGCAGAGGGAACCTAGCGTTAAGACATATATATTTTTAAGTGAATGTTTTGCTTAGCATATTCGAGTTTAAGTGAATGTATAGTTAAAACTTTCCATTGAAATCCAAATTGGGGAGAGGCGCTACACCTTGTCAATTAGAGATCAAACGGGATCAAACCATTGGGTTAACTATTGTCTGAAGTCAGACACTCTTCCATTGTACCACAATGGCGTCATTGGGTAATGAGAATAAAAAAATAGAAATGGAATAGTTTGGACATTAATGATAATGTTGCCAACTATCAAAGCACATTAAGATTTTTTTGAATAGCAAAACTACTCAAAGCTGAAATTGTAAATTACCTTATCTTTATCATTTCTTAAGTTCTTCTTCTTATCATCTCCAGAAGTCATATCCTCTTCAACTACGTCTTTTGTTACTGGTTCCTTATTTCCCTTTTTCATTCTCGGTTTCCGTTGTTTTTGTTTACCATTCTTCTGATCTAACAATTTCTTGATAAGTTTCAACAGATATTCGGCTCTGGATTGTAAATGCTTCCCCTGTGGCTTTTTATCTTCATTAGTGAGGATTTTGTCTCCAATACCAAATGATGAGTCCATTTTGATAGCCTCCCATGACCCCATCCCATATTGATAAATACCAGCCAACAACTTGGAATCATCTTCTACACCCCATTCAACGTCAAAATTGGCGGGCCTTGTCCTTATAATAAATATAAACGAATTTATTATTGAAATATAATATAACAATAGTCGTACATGTACAGGGGCTAATAATTTTTAAATTATAATATTTGATGAAATAATTATTAATATATAATTATTACCTGAAATCCAATTGCCATTTTAATCTTTCCTCTTTAGTTTGTGGCAAGAACTCATCCAGAGGTGCAAGTTCATTTTGACATGCTGCCATTGTTTTAGCATTTACTGGCACACCACCCAACTTAAATGTCTTTCTTGCATTTTTACGTCCATCATTTGCCTCATCTTAAAATTTAATGTATATACTTTCAGATAAATACATAAAATATAAAAAGAACAAATATAAATAAAAAAAATAACATACTGTTAGTTTCAGAAGTATCATTTATAACAGCCTTGCATCTCTCTTGCAGAATTTCTCCTAATTTTTTTAGATCAGCTAAAGGTTTTTCTTGTAACTCAGCATCACATGCAATACTGTCGAGATGTTTTAAAGGTGCTGAAAACTTTTTGTAACTCTTGACAAATCTTCGAATCTGAAAAAAGAAAAATTACAACGATAAAAATAATTAAAATATCTGTCTTGAAGCAGTGGAATAGCGTGCGATTGAAACACGATTGTTAAGAGTTCGATCTCAATTAGGGACTATGATTATATTTTAAAAAATCCTCTCTTTGGTAAGATTATGCACAAAGTTGAGCCACTTATGCTATGTCTATTAATATTTGACTAAAAGTGGGGGACTGGACGTTTTAGTCTAACTTAGTTTCATCTACCAAAAAAATCACAAAAAATTCATAATAGCCATAAAGACTGAACACCAAAATATATAAAGCGATATCTATTTATTATAATTAATGAATTTTTTGTCAAAAGACAGGGCGCACCTCTTGGTCAGTGAACCCTTTGATCTTCTCGCGGTGCGAGGCGGGCGGGCGGCCGCGCTTGCGGGGCCGGTCATCGTCGGCACTCATGTCCGCGTCGGAGGCGTCACTCTCGGCGTCGCCCTCGCCCTCGCCGTCGGCCCCATCCGCCCCCTCCGCGCCGTCGCTGGTGCCGCGGCCGCGACGCTTCCTTCCGCCTGCGATAACATATCAAGCAATTAGAAGTGTGACGAGGCCAGGCGAGCAGGGGCACAAAGTGTGCTACAAAATCGACTGGTTGTGAGTTCGATCCCCATTCGAGCGCTGCGTTAAGTCCCGCCACTCAACACGCAATGCCTCCAGAATTCGGCGGAAAGTGAGGAAACGGAGTGTCTTAACACGATGTTCAATCTGTCTACCCTGATGTGTGCAGGATACATTTCTACATACATACAAGTATACAACAACAATAATAACATACTACATACATATTAGATCTTTACCATCATAAATCTTATTTGGCATTCTTTCATCACTCATTCGTTCAATGTGCCCAAACGCACACAAATATAAACGTAAATAAATATTTCACTTCGAGTCGGGATCGAACCCACAACCGTCGCGCTACAGACACACCCTTGTGCCGCTGCGCCACGACGGCCTCAATTACAAGTACTCACTTCCATCTGCACTGTTCTGCTGCATATTTTTTCTTCGTGGTGGCAAATATAAATCTTCCATTTCCTTGTTTTTTTCTTGCTCAGCTATTGTTTTCCTTACATTCTCAGGTATAATATCGTCCTAGAACAGAAAAATATCATAATTTAAAAAATGATGAGATTTTCGACCTTTACTTGTCTCTCACATATAGGATAGTATATATATAACCTAGATATATATAGAGATATTATCATTTTTTTAGGAATATCAAGCTTATTCCCTACCAGGCTACAGACATAAATGTAATTTAAATTAGAACATCACCCTGAGTGAAAATCACATCAGCAACTTATTTATTCTTTATAAAATATTTCTTCTTTTCCTTCTTTGATTTCTTCGCTTGACACGAGTGTCGAGGCAAAGCGCGGCAGAGTTCCGCCATTCAACATGCAATGTCTTCAGAATTCGACGGAGAGTAGATAACAGAGTGATTTAACATTAGGTTCCCTCTGCCTACTGTGGTGTATGCGGGATACATGGTGAAGTTGATTTTATATGTTCTTTATTTATCTCTATTTCATCACTCAGTTCTTGAAATGTCTTACCCAGTCTTTGCCCTCCTCTTCCGCCCCTTCTTTCTTAACTTCCATCACAGCTTTTTCTTCATCAAATGCAAAACTAGCAACTTTAAAAGCCGAAAGTAATTCATCTCCCACCATTGATGGACCTTCATCTCTAGTTTCTGCTCTTTGCAAAATTTCATCAATATCACACTGAAAAAGATAAAAATAATGGTTTAGTTAATAAATAAAAAATATTAAGTTTAAAAAAATGAATGAACTTTGGTTTACATACACTAAAAAACGTGAAAAAGCTGCATTTCTACGTAAATTGTCCTAAATAATACTTACGACAGGTTCCTCTTCATTTTCATCGTCGTCTTTAAAAAGTTCCTCAGCACCAAACTTCAATATTGCATTTAAGTCTTCTTTATTGAAAGGATTATTAGCATTTGTACCTGACGCATCCCGTTTGTTGAGTACAGTTCGTCCAGTAGTGTCCATACGCTGAATTACTAAGTGATCAAGTACCATTTTTCTCTTAGCCCTTTCTACTATATCTTCTTCTACAGATCTAGCTGTTACCAATCTGTAAATATTGACCTGCAAAACATGTCACATAAAGTATTCCAACAAAAAACATATTGAACAAAAAACTGTTTCGATAAAACAATAAATACTAATTAAAAACATAATTTTTTTATTTTATATAGACAACCAAATACAGCAAAACAATAAAAAATTATTGATACCTGATTTTTTTGTCCTATACGATGCGCGCGAGCTTGCGCTTGCAGGTCATTCTGAGGATTCCAATCTGAATCAAATATTATCACAGTATCAGCTGTTGCCAAATTTATGCCGAGACCTCCAGCACGCGTTGATAACAAGAAACAAAAATCTTGAGACCCTTCAGCATTGAAGTGGTCCAATGCCTGTTTTCTTATTTCACCTTTTATACTTCCATCAAGCCTTTGAAACGGAAAATGTCTCCTTTGTAAATATTCTGCCAGTATATCCAACATTCTAACCATTTGAGAGAATATAAGAACACGATGTCCTGTTTCTTTTAGCCTACATAATAATTTGTCCAATAATAGTAATTTCCCAGAGCCTCTTAAAAGTTTCTAAAACAAAAAATTGTATTTCAGTATGTCTCAAAGAAGTTTACGTTTATTAGGAATTTTAAAGGATATTTTATTAAGTTAATATGCAAGTACCTCAACGGCATCAGTGGTAGCTAAGGACGCACGAGATTCAAAGTCCTCAGGTTTTGTCAAAAGTGCATGGTTGCAGCATTTTTTCAATTCTATAACAATATTAATAAATGTATTTATAGATCCCTTCACACCCTTTCTCAAGGCACTATAATTTTTTGTAAGAATCCACTTGTAGTATTGTTTTTGTATTGATGTCATTTCTACTCTTAGAATTTGTTCTACTTTAGCAGGTAGAGATTTCTCAACATCTTTCTTCTGCCTTCGTAATATAAAAGGCTCCAATTGTTTATGTAACTTTTCATATCCTTTAATTGCTGCATCTTCATGATCTTTTTCAAATTCTTCCCATGATTCAAATCTAAAATTATAAATTGGATTTAAGCTAATAAGTTCATAATTTTTACAGAACTTTGTTAATATAAAATACACTTACTTATAAGGCATGATAAAATGTAAAAGTGCCCATAATTCTTTAAGTGAATTTTGCAACGGTGTGCCAGTAACAAGAAGCCGATGATTTGTATCAAATTCCTTTAAAGCTTTATACAGAAGCGAATCATCATTCTTTAATCTGTGAGCTTCATCAACTAGCAGACAGGCCCAGCTAAAAGACCTTAGAAATTGTCTATCTTTTAATAAAATCTCATAAGTTGTTAGTATTGCATTAAATTTTAGCCTTTTTGAAGTAGCAAAGCTCCATTCAAATTGTCTGATCTGCGAAAATATAAAATAATATTTTTAAAGGCATATTTGTATTTCTTGTGTATTTTGTTGCTATTTAATTAAGATAGAAGAATAGTACTAGGTACTTTTCTCATATAAAGCCTAGCACAATTCTTCTAGAATAGAATACTTACAATATTTCGGCTTGTAACATCACCAATATAGGTAACGACGTTAATATCGGGTGCCCATTGTACGAATTCTCTTTGCCAAGCAGTCATGGTACTAAGCGGTACCACACAAAGAAATGGTCCATAGAGTTGTTGAGATTTAAAAAGGTAATATAAGAAGCATATAGTCTACAAAAGAACATACAAAAAAATTGTTTAATCAAATGTTACCAAAAAACATTTTTGTACTTATTATAGTAGTGCTGCATTGTAAATAGTAAAAATAAAATTGAAAGGAAAGACTTACTTGAATAGTTTTCCCTAAACCCATTTCATCAGCTAATATAACTGAATTGTCTTTACACCAGGAATGTATTAACCAATTTAATCCATCCATTTGATAATCTCTCAAAAAATAAGTCTGAAATTATACAACAAATATATTTTTTGTTAGAAATTCATTTATAACACTAGAACTTTTTAATTTTTATTTTGTGTTTATTAGAAACATATTTTATATAAATAGTAAATATCTTATCTACAATACCTGGTCCTTGCCCAAGTATTCGGGCTGTTCTTTTACTTGGTGAAATTTGGGCCTTCTTTTTAATACTGGACAATGTCTTGATGGTGTTGTCTTTGCAGCTTCTCTACTTTTAAAATGTTCAACTTCTACAGGCCATCTTTTTTCAATAAGTGTAGAGTCTTCCCATGTTGCATCTGCATATGGCAATGATTCCCATTTGCAAAAGTATTCATGGGCAGTTCCACCACCCTCTAACTCACGGGTTTGTTCAGCTAAAATATAATATATTACTTGTTATGATAAATTTGAATCCAACAGCATATGTTTCAGTTTCTCACAACAATAAAATTAATTGACGGAATTCAACGCCGCGCTTTGTTTGTTGTCAGAACAAGGAAATGAAAAAAAAGGAATAGGTAGTCAAAAGCGAGACTTAAACCCACAACTGTCTTGGGGGAATGAATTATTATTTATTAATATTTTCATACCTTCACTCTGGCACCAAGGCAAAAACCCAGTGTGTTACCACTCAACAGGCAATACCTCGAAAAATTCGGCGGTAGAGGAGAATTGAGTGTCTTAACACTAGGTTCCCTCTGCGTAATCTGCTATATGCGGAATACAGTGTGAAGCTGATTATTATTATTAAATCATAATAATTAAAATGTACACTGAGACTAGTCTTTAAATTTAAATCAAATAAAGTCTTTTACCTATTATCCTTTCAACATAGTTATAGGTTTTAACTAATTCCTGTTGCAATTCTGCTTGACACTCAAAATAATCAATATCTTCAGGACCTGCTTGTCGTCTCCACCATGACAATTCTGCCTCCTTTTTAATATAATTTTCCAATTTCTTTAAGCCTTTTACTTTTTGTTCATTAAGTGACTTCTCTGACTCCCATGTATTATGGATGTGGGACCATCCTTTCCATTTTATCAGGTACTGAGGTTCGGTTGTTTCTTCATCATTAGGATCACAACCTTCATTTGGATCACCATGTTCCTCGACATAATAAACTGTAGTCACATTTCCAATGACTGGACAATGATAAGAAGACATTAGCTAAAATTTAACACTACATTGCAAAACAATGCTACAATTATAAGTAACCTATTTTGTTTGAGATAAATATACAGATGAATCAAAAAATAATATAAGTAAATAATCTTCTTCACAAAATCAAAAATAATAATAAATTTAGAAATCAAATTTAATTTTTCTAAACGAATTTAGGGTACACGATAACGATACGATTTACACTTATATAGTATATCGCCAGACAACGTACCTCCTTTCTTTCCACGTCTGATTCCAAGAACCCTTTCAATAGTTTCACTATGATCTTCCGGTTCTGGTTCAGCATCACCCTCACCATCAACTCCATCCACTTCAACCAGATCTGAAGAGTCGGTTTGTTCATCACTGGCCTCTTTATAGCTTACTGCCGCCCCTGTACGTCGTGTAGCTGTCCGACTGCGTTATTAGAAATAATTTTACTAAGAATTTCAAACAGTTTTATACTAAAAATGACTGTGACTAAAGTCGTTTAATACTTTGGTTACACATTTTTGCCGCATATAGCAAGGTAGGCAAGAGAACATAGTGTTGAGACTGTCTGCACATTCTCCGCTTACCATCCATTTTGAGAGATATTGGGTGATTGATTGGCAGAACTTCATGTTGGTGCATTTAATCGCATTAAAAGAGGAAACAAAGATATTAATTTATTTAAATGTATATTTTCATGTTTTCGCCCCGGTGTCGAGTCAGAGCGCGGCGTTGAGCTCCACCACTCAACACGCAATGCCTCCACAATTCGGCGGAAAGTGGGGAATGGAGTGTCTTAACACTAAGTTCCCTCTGCCTACCCTGATGTGTTCGGGTTCAAGTGTGAAGCTGATTTTATAAAAATATTAAAATAAAATATTCTTAAATCAATTCTTATCAGCGTTGCCAGATTTTTTCTGGATGAAAAGCGGGATTTTAAGATTTTAAATAAAACAGCGGGACACTTGCGCCAAAAGCGGGACAAAAAAATAATAATAAGAATTTAATTTATTTTTTATCTATTTATTGAAGTTTGAAATATAGCTTCAATTGGTAATATCTAACACCATTTGAAGCTTTATAAATACGCGTTGTTTTGGTTTACCATATTTAAGGCAGTTAAGTATTCAGAATAATTATACATAACTTACGAATATAATTATTTGTATTTGTATGAAATTATTAGTAACTAATTAAAATCTTAAAGTAATAAAAAGGGTTTTTCACAGTACGTAGAATAATCCGTGAAAAGCGAGACTTGCCTGTCCCGATCGGTCTAAAAATCGGGACGTCCCGCCAAAATCGGGGCGTCTGGCAACGCTGATGAGAATAGAGAACCTAGTGTTAGGACATTCCATCCGCTTTTCGCCCGAATTCCAAATATTTCATATAGACTAGCGTGAATAAACGCCGTGCTTTGTTTCAAAAGAGTGTGAAAAAATCCCTATCCAGAAAAAACATATTGAATATTACTACTTTTTTATCGTCATAAGCTGGTAAACAATACGACTGATTAATAATTATAACCATTAAGCACCATAATAGCGCAGTGGTTAATATTTTACAATATTAACCCAACATTCATATGGATTCGAGGTGTGCTCAAAATAATATATAGTAATAATAGGATAGGTTTTTACATTGACATAGTGAAAAGTTATCTATTAATACTTTACAATTGAGTGCAATGATTATTCATCAATGTTATTATTACTAAAAGTTTTAGTATTGTGCAAGATTTGACTTTTTATATAAGTTGAATTCATCAACATTAGTGATAACTTGATGAGTAATAAACAAACGCTATGCGGGGCTTCACCCGGCACCGACAGTATTATCTCAATGGTATTAAATATCGAACGCCTTAAAACTGTACTACGAATATCTACGTCTTTCTAAGGAGATTGAATTAAAAACCCATTCAAAAATCTTTTAAAAACAAGCGAATCATCTATAGAAATTGCAAGTTTATCAGTAATTACAGTCAGTTACATAACATCAGACTTCGTAGTCAGCCGTCATATAAATTAAACGCCATGAGCGCCATCTTGAAAGTGCGCATGACAGACGTCAACCCGATTTAGAGCAAATGTATTGCCTACTGCAAATAATATAATCTTAGTAATAAAATTTTAATGGTGTAATATTATCATTTAAAATTTGAGTATAAAAATAAATTCTCTAAGTATATACTTTTTAAGATTTAATTGTAAATAAGTTTAGTGATATAAAATAAAAATTTAGATATGTAAAATTTTAAAAATATCAAGCAAAATAAAATGTTTAACTATATTTTTTTTTTATTATTGAAAATAATAACGTTTTTATTTAAAACAATATTTGAAAATAAAAATGTTTTTTTAAACTTGATTCGTTATTTTTTTAATCGATTTAATTTTTAACATAGGTCATATGAAAATGGCAGCAAAATTATTTCGCTGATCATAATACTACTTGCGCAAGCGCTATTATACTTATTCTTTTTATTCACACTCTAATATTATATTATATTCGTCTGGGAAGCTAAAAAGCCGAAACGATCTTAGCTTACAGTCTAAAACAAAAGGTAAAGAACCGCCAACGTGATTAATCTCGATGTTTGTAATTGTAATAATGTATCAGATTAGAGACTGGTACTCATAATCATGATAGTTATCGTCGTGGTTTCAAAAGAATAAGATCGATTCTTTAAGCCGTTGTCGTGCAGTTGGGTCTGTCTAGAGTATGCTTAGCGTTGCTAGATGTCCCGTATGTCCCCCCAACAATTAAATCTCCCGATCTGGAAAGCAGTGGCGTAGCAGGGCAAAATAAGGGTTATTTGGCGCCCCTCTATGAGCGGCGCCCGGGACATTATGACAGTTATTGGAATGACATGCTACTCAGCATTTCATGGTAACTTAACAAACCTGTGCTTTTTACCATGGAGTAGATGTCAAGTGGAGGTGGACTGGACATATGCTCAGGTGTAAAAAGGAGAAATGGAGTAAACAGGTAACAACTTGGTACCCAAGGGATGGCACTAGGAGCCGAGGACGTCAAATGAGAAGATGGGAGGATGACCTGAAAATGACGTTAGGTCCCCTCTGGACAAGAGTGGCGGCAGACAGAAATCAGTGGAAAGAGTTGGAGGAGGCCTATGCCACAAGGCACACCAAACTGAGAGACCTATTATGATTTTATTTTAAGTGTTTTTTTTTAGTTACAAATGTGTAAAATGTCTCAGTTTGGAAATAAAGGCTCTATTATTATTATTATAGATGTCTACAGAACGTTTTCTAGCAAAACAAACAGCCGTGGATGGCGATCGTTACAGTATTTCGTAAGTGTATATGAAAATGACGACTTTTAGCAAGGTCACTAAGAACCACCATCAGAGGCAGAGGAAGCCTAGTGTTACTTATACCTCTACACTTTCCGCAGTATTCTAGAGGCATTGCATGCTGCACTCAACGCCGCGCTTTGCCTCGACCCCAGAGCAAAAAATATTTAATTTTACATATCCTCAAATAGGAATCGAACCCAAACCTGTCGCGTTTACAATCACTCGGTTGTGCCCCTGCACTACAACTGGTATCAATATTTCAATATTTATTGAATACATAAATTTAAGTTATAATCTGCGACTATTGTCACACATTGTTAGATGTGGCCTCTGAAGAAATGTGTGTGCTGTGAAATTACAAGTTACACCAAGAATTGTTATGTTCAATTAACTTATGATTTTGCTTAAAACAATCATGCATACCTAATATGTCTGTACATTAATAAGTGTAATTTTTCCAAATAATATAATACTACTTTAAATTCAAACTTCTACATTACCTTCTAGTTTCTTCATCTGAAGCCTCTGAACTTTCATCTTCATCACTAGTAAACCTTCTTCTTCGTGCTGGTTTCTTTTTTCTTAGAGGTACACTTCTTTGGCCTGGTCGTTTTGAAGGTGGGGGTGGGGAACCTTTTAGATCACTATCACTATCTGAGGTATCTGAATTCCATGAATCACTATAAAAATAACAATATGATTACATCATTTTTATTTTAAAATATAATATTATTTTATATAACTAAATAGCAGATTTATACCTCTTTTTCCTACTTTTTCTATTGTGACTTCTCCCTTTCTCACTAGAATCACTATCAGCAAGTTTAAGCCTGTCTGGTTCTTTTCTTGATCGTCCTGACCTTCTAATACCAAACATATCAGGATTGTCTTCCCATAAATCAGATTTAATTTTACCATGATGATTTCTAGATTTGCGTTTTGTGATAGAATCATCTGAAGAATCTTTATCGGTTAGGTGATCTGATTTTGAAGAATTGGCATTACTGTGTTTTGGAGATTTAGTGTCATCACTTAGATGGGATCTGTCAGCATTGGACGATTTTTCTGACCCTGACCTACCTGCTGACCCTGATCCAGAAGAACTTGAACCACTATCACTGTTAAAAATAAAATATAATTAATAAAAAAATTAAACTATTAACAATGACGTTCCAAAAAATACAAAATACTCCCATACCTGTCACTCCCTGAACCTGAACCACTAGAATCACTTTTCTCTCCTTTTTCACTCACTGAATCACTTCCAGATTCATTCATGAAGCCCTTCTGAAACAAAATAGTATTAATTTATTTAAGTTATCAGTTGCACTTTTTATTAAGTGATATTAAATCACTATTTAGAGATTTTTATTATACTAAAATTTTGTATTGAAAAGCATTAATAACTTCAATAAATATAAATAATATAATATAAAATAGTTGCATCACATATGAATTGCATCCTTAATTTAAAAAATATATATTTACTGTTCAAATAAAACATTTTTTGTTTCAATAAAACATAATAGGACTAAATTTAACCAAGTTAAATAAAAATAATAACAATATTTTTTGAAGTTTAAAGAAAAACAATAGTAAAATAATAAAGAAAATTACACAAAAACACAATAGTGAGATTTTTTATACTCTGAATAGTGAGGATAAGAAAAGAAATGCATGATCCTGAAATATAGTTCAACTAAGTACATGAATAAAAAAATGCTTATATGTTTCTTAATGCATTTTTTAAATAATTATTAGCCAAAATATTTAAAATATATAACTGAGAAATTCATTGCATAATATTAAACAAAACCTACCAGTTATAGAAATTTAAGAAAAATATTGAAAACATAACCTCAAATGCTTCTCTAAACTATAACAACACCTGGTAAGACCAATTTTCAAAGCTAAATTGCAAAAATGGGTCCATTCCCAAAAACACTTTACATGGCCTCTAATGAAAGATTACGTAACAAAGAAACGATGGAAAAGCATTATTCGATGGAACAATTAAATTTTAATACATAAAAACAACAAAATATATTGTAAACAATCGTAGAAAGCGATTTATTCACTATTACGTCTTAAAATTTCTTCGTTTTTAAAGGCCACACCCACAGCTTCTAGAACATTCACCACTTAATTAAAGCCCGAAAATAAGAATATTAAGGAATTATACACGAAAACAATGCTATTAAAGCTTATAAAACACTTACCAAGAGCATTTTGTTGAATTTCTAACGAACACACTGTATTACAAATAATATCGCACGGAAATAATGAAAAAGTTTTCAATTCATTTAATATAAAAATATTTAAACACTTGTTGCGACATTTTTTGAATTAATTTTAATTAAACCAATAAATTTAAAAAATATCTTTTGCTGCAAAATCTTGTCAAGCGACGCCATTTTGTCGTCGCGTGAATTCTGGTGACGACGGATACAAAAAATTAAAAAAATTGCAACAGATATTTAGTAAAAACAACGTAAACAGAAACAGCAAACACTAAGAAATTAAAAATGAAACTTTAGATCCGTCGGAAATACTCCGTCCTATACAGAAATTGATTAGAGCACCGCGCACTACCAGCGAAACTCGAAAGCTACAGCCATATTGCCACAGCTTTAGGTCTGACATGAAACGTTAGAAAAATCAAGAGAGAATGTGGCCAGCCTTTAATAATAAAAGGTGACGCTATTTCCGCTATTGAAAAATTTTGACAAAGTATTGTATTTAATATAATTTAAATTGTTTTATATATTATTTATTACTTATTGTTTAAAATTATCAAATATATTAAGCGTGATATAGTAAAGACAAAACCAAGAAAAATATTATTATTTATATTCGTTTGATTTAAATAAAAATTTACAGTCAAACGTTTTCCAAAATTTATATGACAATCATAACAATTAATAACATAAAGAATGGAAGTCTAGTTCAATTAATTACCGTAGTGGTTGTTAGCTTTGTTGACAAGAGAATAGGTACTTAGCTTAGCACGGAGTGCCAAACACTACGGTCTCCACATACCTCTAACGCCTCGTCCGCTGTCAACGTTATTTCTCTTTCATCCTTCTTCTGTAGCACAAATTTCACTGCCGTATAACAGCATCACCACCAACACTGCAATGTGTACAAACGTGCACTTGTGCTAACGTTTCAAACTCTCATCAATGCAGCTAAGGCAGCGTTAACTCTGTTACCGGTAGCAATACGCCTTTCCACATCCATTTCGTATCCTCCATCTTTACTGGACATATTTCTCAGATATACCATTTCATTCCCTTGTTTTAATATCTTACCATTTACACTGATCTTGCATTCCGTCCTTTCATCATTTCTTTGAAATACCAGAACTTTTGTCTTAGACCATTATCTTTACACCCTTCTTACAGAGTAGTGACCAATGCCTGCAACTCGCATTCTGAGGATGCACTGCATCATCTGCGTATAACGGTGAATTTACATTCAGTTACTTTTACTCTCATGTCAATTTATTTGATTCTTTAAAGACAGCTAACCAATTACAAATTGAACAACCAAGCTGAAAGTGCGCAACTTTGTTTAACACCCGATTAGATGTGAACTAGCTTCTATTCACACGCAGTCTGAAGCAAGGGTCCGCTCACATTATACCGGGGAAGAATCTGGAATAATTTATTTCTCATCACGCTGCCAAACGCCTTTTCCAACTCTACAAAAACACAGAAAACATTTTGGTGAACGGCCAAGATTTCCCCTGACTATGCGGTGGGGGGAGATTTGATAGACACCCTTTTCCAGGTCCATAGCCTCCTTGAGCCACCTTCAACAGCCTTTCAGATCTCTCTTGCATTCTTCTCGCTAATATTTTAGCCTAAACTTTACTACTCAGGCTAATCAAACTGATTAGCTAGCCTTATAGCTTGCGCAGTCCAATGAACTTTTGCTGTTATACAAAGTCACGATTACTGCACCTCGCAAATCATCTGGGACCCTTGATTTCCAGTATAAATTTTACTTTTCAATCCTGCTATGCTTTCTTTTTTCTGTCTAGAACATATTTCACTTTATCATATCACTATTCGTCGCGCTTTTTGCTAAAGCCTCTTTTCTGTTACCACATATACCCACCACATACGTACATCTGTCACTGCTTCCTTCATATAATTGCTAAGGCTCTGCCAGCATACTTCAATATTTACATTTTCAGATTCACTGCTATCTAGATTCTTCGACACTCTTGATATTCCTCTGTTCGATGAATTTAGAACTTTCCTATGTGATAATTCGACTCCAAATGTGGAAACCTCTTGCGGCTGCATCAACCTGCGAACAGACCCCTTATTCTAGCAACGAACGTTCTTCATTCTTTTTCTTGCAAATTTCCATATTTTTCATTCATTCTCTCGTTACCATACTGACTACACCTCGCCGTACGCCTCGTCGCCTCGTCACTTTCTGGTACGCCGGCCCAGAAAGCAATCCGGCCGCTTAGTAAATCGGTCGTATTATTGCCCTTTCATATCCAGATCCATCACATCTAATAACTTGTCTTCTGTTCCATTTTTCCTCTTACATTTTATGTAGTAATATGTAGCTGCATTCTCCACTTTCCGACATATCGGACATGGTCACATTCGTCGCCACTTGACACACCAGCGGGGACGGCCTTACAGTATAGTACGGCCTCGTGAAGTACACGTGGCGGATTTGCTGGCAGGAGTCTCTGCGGATAAGAGTTACTTACATCGTAAACCCCCAGTTGATTGGATATGTACATTTTTAGTAATCAACGTTCGGATATGTACAACCATAAAATATAGATTGAACACAAACATTTTATAACATAATCTGTGACAAACTATATAGAATTAGGTTTCAGAAGTGAAATATCAAAAGAAAACTACACAACACTAATGTTACAAATACAATCTTATTTATTAAAAATCAAAATAACTATAAATTGAAGTTTATATAACTAGAAACTTATATAAAACACCAACAACATTCGAAAACACATATAGGTATTTACTCAGTGTTAATTATAGCAGCTCTTTTAACCAATTCACAATATTTATTAATTAAAACATTTAAATTACTTTATAACTTGCTAATAATTATCTATTAACAACCTAATAACAAATCACATCGACTACAACACGTGTAACCTCAAGTATGTGAGGGCCAAATATGTCTTCCCGCTTAAATTAGTAACTTAATAATAAAATGAAAAGAGCGGGAGCGGAAGACATTGACAGTGACATTGACACATTGCAGTACTATATTTGACAGTTGACATTTGTAGCACAGAAGTCTCCTAACTCGGCCATTCTGACCCTGCGTCGTCCCCGACGTAGCTGATCCAGTTGCCTGATCACATGCTGGTGCATCCCGATTAGCCCCAAAGTCATCGGCGTCGTTTCATGGCTGTATTGATGAAAATTCTACAGTAGTACCATATTCGCTGTCTTCATCATCTAAAATTTTAAGTTTATAAATGTCTAAACATTACAACATAAACGGATAGGCAATCAAAATATACAGACAAAAGATATAAAAATAAAAAGTTTTAGAGAGCTCTCATTTTTTAACCCTGTAAAATCTTCATATCCAAGTATGTTCAGTCCGGTGCAGCAAACTCCGGAACCTGTGAACAGAACAGTCAGAAGGCGTCCCCCTCTGTCTGCCAGGACCAAATGTCCACATAGACGTCACATGGTCCACAAAGACCAAACGTCAGCAAGGACCAAACGTCCACAAGGCCATAATGTCAGCAAGGACCAAATGTCCACCTTGACCACAAGGACCAAACGTCCTTCAGAGCCACATGCTCTTCACAAAATCTTTCAGGGCCACACACCCGTCAAAATTTCTCAGGCCATATGCCTCATCAGACCAAACGTCTGATACAAGTCAAAGTCAAAAGTCAAAGTCAAAACACCCAACCCAACCCCATGTCTGTGCCCAAA
>HE667994.1:10676-43317 GCA_000313835.2 Heliconius melpomene melpomene | reverse complement strand
AATTACAGTTAGTTGGTCCTACATCACATTACTCGTAAACAGAACATTGGAAGAAATGTTTATAGAGATAATTTAAAGATATTATATACATTATTATTATTATTAAGCCTGTTATTACTTCTGCATTATAATTTCGTATATACTATTTATACATATATTTCATTTGAAGCAGATGAAAACCACTATTAAGTATAGGTACAGGAGAATTTTTCAAAACGGTAAGTTACGAAGGTGTAGAAAACAATATTTTTACGAAACAAAGCGAAATTATTATATTTAGAAAGAATACACATTTACCTTTAATTTATCGTATTGATTGTTACTATAATAATATCATATTTAGTTAGGTACACAAACTGTAACAATGCTAAAGAATATTATACATTTAAAACAAACAGAGCTATATATAAAGATAAATTAAATTTAATAAAAAAAACATTATCCATACTTATATACTTCAATTTAATACATCATTTAAAACTTAAAATAAATCACTGCATTTTTATTACAAAAGTGGAAAATAATATAATAATTATAATTACTTTAAACTACTTAACCATATATACTTAAAATTCCATGAAAAACTCACCCATACATACAAGAATAACTAACATTACACATACACAGAATACACAACAAACTATCTTTAACTCTACAAGTAACAAATAAACAACCAACTAACAGTGTGTTCGCGTCTTACTCAAAACATGCATGGATAGAGGTGATATTGCCATATTTTTATGGAATTTTTTAAAGCTCTACGCACAAATTAAGACTTTTAGCGATCATGTAATCACATTTTTTATCATTATATCTTTGAAAAAATCCTTACGAATTGTTATCGAAATATATAAAAATTTCAATAAGTATCGTTGTAATAAAATACTAAAAATATAGATTAATTATTTGAGTAATCTCCTATCATACCAACATTTAACATTTTAAATAGTTTATTAATAATCCATTGAGATCTACGTAAACGCACTCGTTGTGGACACGATTCCCACTTGGTAGGATGAATTATATTGATTTCCTTGCTTTGGTAAGAAGACAGCGCGGCGACGCGTAAAAAAGGCGGTGCGCGGGAAACGGTTCCCTCAGATTACACTAGGCACATAGCGTTAAATTAAAAAAAAACAATTCCTTCAAAATTCGAGTTTAGCGATAATCGCCTCTAACCGTGCATGTGCCCTTACTTTTCACTTATACTTTAGTGTATTATTTATTATTTTGCGCTTCAAGTTCACGTTCTACAATCTTGCGGTACTCGTCGAAGCCGCCCTCGATGGAGGTCACCGACCCGCCGCCGCACACCCATAACTCCTTGCACACCATACGGATCAGGCGCTCGTCGTGAGACACTAGGATTACACCACCCTGTATAACAAATATCATTTTTTTATATATGCTTAAGGTTATACACATGCAGTGATATTTTATTATGTCACTTTACCATTTAAGACATTTTATTTCAAAAAAATATCATTTTATAAAATATATGGTATAAGACTCAGAACACATTGTAAGTGTCCAAGTACAGTGGGTTAGATCAAAATGATTAATGTGATATATTAAAGGTTTACTATAGCCCTCTTCAATAAATAATCAATACAAGAATAATTTTTCACTCACAATCTGTATTTCCTGAGATTAGTGCTTTCTACAAAAAAAACTCTTTAGCTTTGTAATATTAGTACAGATACAGTAAATTTTAAGTTGGGGACTCAAATCTTACTAAGAGAAATGTGTTTTCATTTATATTAGTCTCTGAAATCTGAATCTCAGAATCAACTTATATTGTGCAGTTATTGAGATAGGCTTAAGCGTCATATTAGAATGTGCTATTATTTCCATTTGATCATGCGACTAAAACAGTCATAGTTCTTAATTATGAAATAAAATTATATAAAGAATAGTTTTAACAAAGTTTGATTCTATAAAAAAATATATAATAAGCAAATTATCAGTATATAAGGTTTTAATTTAATTATGGTCTTTACTCACCGTATATTTATTGATACCTTTCCCCAAAGCCTCTATAGTTTCAATATCCAAGTGATTGGTAGGCTCGTCCAGTACTAAAAAGTTTGGGTTCCCCATACACATTCTAGCGAAGGCGACCCTAGATTTCTGACCTCCAGACAAACTTGCAATGGTTTGTAGCGCTAGATCACCGCTCACACCGAAACTGCCGAGCTGTCTTCTGTATTCTTCTATTGTTTTACCTGGAATATTTGAATAAAATAAAAACAAAATAAAATAAAAAAATAATAAAACAAATCATTAAAAATATATAAAACAATACCTGGATAACTCCTCTGCAATAATTCCACAGAATTAACATTCATTTCCAACTGATCGACGTGGTGCTGCGAGAAATATCCAAATTTAAGACCCCGGTGTACACTGCGTATTCCACTTGAGGGTGAGAGGATGCCCATTATAATTTTGAGTAACGTCGTTTTACCCGCGCCGTTGTCACCAACCTGTTTACAAATGTTTTGTTTATTAAATAATTGCAATATATAAAAAAAATGTAGCAAAATGACATTAATTCCAACTTTTTGAGTACTGGGAAGATGATTTCATTATATTATCATTTTCTTTTCACATTTTGAAAATTATTTATTATTATTAACATTTATTATATAAAACCATCTAAACGTTCTATTATATATTATTATTATTATATATATCTAAACGTTATTATTATTAACATTTATTATATAAAACCATCTAGCTACGTCGAAGTATGAACAAGCTATAAGATTTTTGATTATGGGACCACTATAAATACCAGTTTATAAACAAACCACTGTAAATTTACATACAAAAACCACTTTCATATAATACAAAATAACAAACTACATAACACTCACTATGCATATCCTGGATTCAAGTGTAGCGCCAAGATTGACATTTGAAAATATAACTTTATCCTTTGAATAGTAGAAGCCCACTTCGTTAAGTTGCAATATCGGAGGTGAGAGGGGTTCAGTTTCGGGAAACCGAAGTACAACGTCTATTTCCTTTTCAACTGGTTTTAATTCAGGTCTGTGAAATTAATAAAAGATATTTTTGATGAATGATGGGTAAATAAAAATATAATTTTGTAGTCAAAACTCCCATAAAGATTTCTTTTTGAGGCCAGTCGTGGCGCAAGGTACAAACGTGTGACTGTAATCACGACAGGTTGTAGGTTCGATGATGGCTAAAGTAAAATATTTAACATTTTCATCGTTATCCTATCTGTCAAAGCAAAAGTTGTGAGTTCATTTCCTACCTGAGCGAATGAAAAAAAAAATCTTTGCTTTGTTAACACACTGTGGAAAATAGAGAACAGAGTGATTTTACACTATACTCTCTTTGCCTATCCTGGTATGTAAAGTGAGTGATGCTAAGAACAAAATATCATTTTTACACAATAATTATCAGGTAAAAATATAATATCAAAATTAAGAAGTTAAGCGTAAGTAAGTGGAATTAATATACAGCTTAAACATGAAGCTAAAAGAAATATCCAAAACACACATACAACTTCTCCAACATCTTGATCTTGCTCTGCACGGAGGAGGCGCGGTTGGCGTTGTACCGGAACCGGTCGATGAATTCCTGCGTGTGTGCACGGTGCTGCTGCTGCGCCTCGTACTCGCGCTGCTGGTTCTTGTGCTTCTCCGTTTTGGTCTTGTGGAACTGGTCATAGTTACCCCTGTGAGTGAATCGGTTAATTAGGAAATGTTTAAAACTTTACAGTAATATAAATGTTAGTAAAGTAATATTTAAGCGTGAGTGGGTGTGGGTTCGATTCTCACTCGAGGCAATAAAATAGCTATTTTTTTCTTTTCTTCGCTCAGTGTCGAGCGTGGCAAAAACGCGACGTTGAGTTCCGCTACTCAACACACAATAACTTCAGAATTTGGCGGAAGATGGGGAGTTGAGTGTCTTAACACTACGCTTCCTCTACCTAACCACACTGTTGCTAACACATGCAGCAACATGTGGGATACACTGTGAAGCTGATAAAAATTAATCTGTATATCAAATGGTTAACTAAATTTTTAATAAATATTTATATATCATCATATAGTGAGTGGGTGAAGCCACTACCATTTGGTATTAATAGTTTAACAAATTATTTGATATATAACCTTTAAAAGGATGAGAAACTTAAATCTTTTGAAGTTATTCCAATATCTATTACATATAATAGAATACATACTGAAAATATACAGACATATAAACAAAGATAACTTATCCACTAAGTTACAAAATTGTAATTGTTTATAGTTTTTTATCATCTAGGTATATTATAAAATTTGCCATTAATCTGCCGAGTGAATTACAGACAATAACCAGTTAGAATTACACAAAACAAAGAGCGGCGATGAGTTCCGCCATTTAACACGCAATGTCGCAATGAAGGTAAAAAAATAATAAAATTATCTACAAAATTGTAAAGAAAATCAATCAATTACCTGTATGTATCAATCCTCTGTGTATGTAAATGCATTATATCAGTGGGCACTGTGTCCAAGAAATTTCTGTCGTGTGACACAACTAGGAGCGTCGTCGGCCAGTTTTGTAGGTAATTCTCTAACCATATGATTGCTTTAATATCCAACATGTTAGTAGGTTCATCGAGGAGTAGGAGGTCTGGTCTGAAATGTATTATTTTTGTCAGTTGATTTATTTATTATTTAATACATTTTAATTTTATAATTTAATACAGAGTGTCTTAACACCAAGTTCCCTCTGCCTACCCTGTTGTATGCGGGAGGCACCGTAATGCTTGTAATAAACCACTACTCAAGTTACTTTCACATAAAAAAACATAATACTTACTTAGAAAACAACGCTCTAGCAAGTGCCAATCTCATCCTCCAACCACCGGAGAATGTTTTAGTTGCTCTCGCTTGCATATCCGGTGTGAAACCCAAACCGCTTAGTATAATGGACGCCCTCGCTGGGGCCTTATCTGCCTCTATGTTTTCTAACTGCGCATATACTTCACTTAGTTCCGTTGATAGGTTTGTGTCTGTTGATCTGAAATATGTTATTAGAATTACATAATCGTATGTACTGTTTACATTACAATTTTTGTATTAAAATTACTTACAAGTTAAAGTTTTTAGGAGAAATTCAAAATATTAAAGTAATAAACATTTCAATTTGTTGTAAGTATATCTATGTAAATATTTAGTTCGAATTTAGTTTTATGAAAAAGCAAGCCACTTACCCACTGTTAATAGCCACTGTTATCTCCTTCTCCCGCCTCAACAGACCCTCCCTCACTGTATCACATTCTAGAACACTCTGTAACGCTATCGTGTTGTCACCGACTACTTCTTGTTCCACATGCAATATTGATATGTGGGATGGTATTTTCAATTGTTTACTTGATATCATTCGAAGTAACGTAGTTTTGCCTAGACCGTTACGACCTACGAGGCCGTATCGTCTCCCGAAAGCTAGAACTAAATCTGCGCCTTGTAATAGTACTCTGTAAAAAAAAGTTGTATAAGTTTTTTTTTTCTTTATGCTGTATTGGTTATGTAGCATAGTAGGCAGAGGGAACCTAGTGTAAGGACACTTTCGTTTCCCACTTCCTATCGAATTTTCGAGACATTTTGTTGACAGGCGGAACTTAATGCTGCGTTTTGTCTTATTACCAGAGGGAGAAAATGAAATATTAAATAGTTTATTTTATCGATTTAGAATCAACCCCAGAACAGTCTTGTTCACAATCACACGCTGTGGGACTGCTCCGCATTGCCTAATTACATTTATTTAATTGTGGATACACTAATGAAATATATTTTTTGTGTAGCTTTATACTCCACATGTACCGGGGTAGGCATAGAGAACATACTATCTAATGTTACTATCTTATAAGTATAATCATTAAGTAAATATCTTGATATTAAATTTAATCATAATTCATAAATGAGTATTAAATATCTATAAGTTCAATAAATATATTATACTAGCGGACGCACGCAGCTTCGCCTGCTCATTTGCACCCTTAGGGGTGAATTCTAGTAAACCATGAAACATGTGTTCACTGGATTATTTTTAAGAGTCTCAATTTTAAATTTTATAAATATCAGTGGTGATACAAAGATTTTTCTATACAAACTTTCAACCCCTTATTTACACCCCGAGGGGATGAATTAAAATAAACCGCGAAACATGTGTTATATACATTGATATATTTTTACGAGTCTAAGTTTCAAATTTTATATATTAATTGATAATTTGAAATTATATAAATAAACTAGCGGCCCGCCCGCGGCTTCGCCTGCGTGAACTATATTATTATTAATTTCTGTCTCCATGAGTTCCTACGTCCTATAAGTGACGTCCATGCAAAATTTGAGACTCCTAGCAGTTGTAGTAACGAAGTTTCATAAAAACTTTTAACCCCAAAAACAACTCCTTAAAAATCGAATATTGCAAATTCCCGTCTTAGCGAGCACCTACGTCCTATAAATAACTCCTATGCAAAATTTGACTTTCCTAGCACATGTAGTTTCTAAGATTTCGTGATGAGTCAGTGACCTTTCGATTTTATATATAGATAGCCTTTTCAAATAAAGAATCCCTAAATATTAAAATAAATTCGTATTTTTTGAACGCATATAGCATGGCCGGTTAGATTGAATAAATCAATTAAATACAAACCATTTTGCCCTTGCTCCCTAAATTGTATATTTAATTTGGATTTCTTGTCTGGTGGAACTCAACAATACACTTTGTCTTACTAGAGGGAAAGGAAATGAAAATAATTAATAAGTACAAATTAAAACCATTACCATCATATTCCTAGTAGAAATTATTAATAAAAATAATAACTAACCTGTCTCCATAAGCAATGTCAAAGTTTTCAATCCTTATATCCTGAGTCCTATTTGTCCCCTTCGCCTCAAGTTTGCTATCTTTTTTAGACGTAACTTGTGATGCTGTAGCACTTTGTAACACGGGTGCAGTGATGGGAACCTTTGAATCCTTTTGCTTTTCTTTTTTCTGTTGTAATTTAGCTTCAGCCTTTTCTAATTTCTTTGCATCTACTTTCTAAAATGTAATAAAAATATATATTTAAAGAGCTAAATTTGTAATTGTAGGCAGTAATTGTTTTGAAACTTAAAAAGCCTTACAAATGTTAATAATATATTTTTAAAATTAATTCTTAAAGGGTGCGGAAAAGAGGGTCAAAGTTTCTATGGCAATAATAGATCCCAGTTGAGATTTTTGCCGGCTATAGCCGGCATTTGAGTATATTCCATAAAACTACCTCCAGACTCAGTGTTAGCTTTATGATTATTCAATGATTCAAAAGTGCTTATAAAAGTCTATTTGAATAAAGAATAATTTGAACTTATAAATTGTAAGATCAAAATATAGAAACTTGAAATTTTGCAGTCCTAGAAATTTTTCTTTGCAAAATTGCCATGTGCAAAAGATACAGAAAATGTATAGGAAAGTATAAGAAAGACAAAATTTCTAACAGTATATATTTCTTTAGCTCTACTCTTTATCCCACATATCTGGTAAGCACAGAGAAACCACTGCCATTACACTCCATTCTCCACTTCCCCCCTGAATTTGAAACATTATAATATGTTAAGATCTCAATGATGCACTTTATCTTTATAGAGCAAGGCAATGAAAGTTTGGGTTGAACCTATAATCATCCATCATTAACAGTCAAGACCCTCCTCACTATGCCACAATGATCTCTTATTATTTAATGTATATGACTTAAACAATGATTACAACTTACTAGGGTATCATCTCTTGTGGGCATCCATATACTTTTTACTTCTTCAGTATCATTTGTAGTTACTGTCATAGATGCCATATGTATTGGCTCATTTAATATTTTTCTTGGCCCATTACTACTATTTACCTTTTCTGGTTGTAACATACTTAATAACTGTTGACATATTTCTCTACAAACATAATATGATTATAAAAAATATAGGAGTCTTTAAATATACAACATATTCTAAACTGAAATTTTATTGATATATTTGAGGTTTACCTTATATCTTCTTCAGATTTCTCAGAAATACCTTGTAAGACTTCACCTACGGCTTCGTAAACTTCTTCAGTATCCTCGAATTCTCCTGCACTATTGTCCAATATGTCTAAAAAGAACAAAATATATTTCAATAGTTATACTTTATTAAAGTTACTATGTAATATATTATGAACAACTGTTTTATATAATTTTTAAAGTTATACATAACGAGTTTTTGTTTCAGTAAAAATAATAATAAAGATTTATATTTTATAACCTCATAAACCATACCTTCAACATATTTTTGTAATTCTTCATCAATTAAAGGAAATTGACTTTTAATAAAATCACCACAACTAGCCATTTTAACTGAAATGCGCTTGGCTATAACCAAGAAATGCGTAAAATTATTTTTATCATTTATTTATAAAAAATTACAAGCTAGTATATGTTCCTTGATTACAAGTATGAAATCCGATGTCACATTGAGCAACGTCAATGAACAGTTTACATTTCACAGATTAGATATAAAATATTAATTATACATTATTATATTAATCATATTAAGATATAAACAATGTTATTTCTATTAAAATTATAAATATTAAATAAAAACATTACAAAAGTTACCGTAAAATGGGATGGATCGAAACGTTTTTAAATTTTAAGTTACTTTTTAACGATGTCCCCCACTTTAAATATAAAAGAAGAATTCTAGTACATAATAGTATACAGTCGGCCTAGTATTTAGTATATTATGTTCCTTGGTCGTGGCGCAGGGGTACAAAGTGTGACTGTAAACCCGACCGATTGTAAGTTCAATGCCCTCTAGATGAAATGAAATATCTATTTACATTTACATTTCTTTGCTCTGGTCAAGGCAGAGCGCGGCGTTGAGTTCATCTACTCAAAACGTTATGCCTCTAAAATTCGGCAGCAAGTAGCGAACAGTATCTCTTAACACTAGGTTCTCTCTGCCTACCCTGCTGTGTGCGGGATAGAGCGAAGTGAAGCTGATTTAATTTAATTTCTTTAAATAAAAATAAATAAAATAGTAGATTTTGCTAACGTAATTCATTGAATGTTATAATTTAAAGAAAACCTGATTTAATGTCTATTCACTTCGTAATTTCTATTCACCCCAATTATTCGATGCACATATTAACTAATACAAAAAGAAAAAAATATAAATTTCCACGCTTGTTGTATGTTTGTCTGTTTTCTCTTTTATTATAAATATATATGTATTTTTATTAAATCAATTTTTGTTAAACTATTTTGAAAGTATATTTTTTTGTTAAAAGTCTGTACCGCATGGTATTTCAATATCTGTGTAATAAATATTTAGCCTGTGGTTTTCAAAACAGAGTGTACCAACCAAAGAGGTTTCTCTACCTTTTTTATAGGTACCAACTTTAGATCCCGCCGCTACGCAAATTGTATAGAAAAGTGAATATTCTATTATGAAATATTCAGAAAATTAATTAACTATGGCGGTTTTATACGGTTATAAACGATATGAAAAATCATTAGGATTACTTACTACAAGATTTGTGTCATTGTTACAAAAAGCAAAAGACGGAGTTTTGGATTTGAAAATCGTAAGTTGTACATAATGCTTCTATTGGTTGCCGTGTCAGTTTGCGCACGAAAATAAAACTATTTGAATTTATATTTGTAAAACATCTCTTTGTTTTAGGCTACAGATTTATTGGCTGTTAGACAAAAAAGAAGAATATATGATATTACTAATGTGTTGGAAGGTATAGGTTTAATAGAGAAGAGTAGTAAAAATAGTATACAATGGAAGTAAGTAATTAAGGATAATAAATAATAGTATACCTAACACACCCATAAAGAAAATAAATGTAGCTAATTGCTAATTAATGACAATTAACAGGGGAGCTGGGCCTGACGGCAACACAACTGCAATTGGGAGAAAAGTTAATTTACTAAGAAAACAAATATCACTATTGGATGAACATGAAGAACTATTAGACAAGTATGTATATTATATTTACTACATTTAAAAACCAACATAAAATAATTAATATTTGTTACGGAAAATGATTAATGTTTTTAACATTTTAGGCAAAAACACTGGATAGAACAAAGTATTAAAAACATTTTGGATGACCCAGATAATGAAGAACTAACTTTTGTAACAGAAAATGATATTAGGAAATGTTTAGGTGACAGCCAAATCTTGGTTTTAGAAGCACCACTTGGGACTGATTTAGATGTAGGAGTTACTCCTGATAAGGTATGGTGTATATCATATAATATTATTTCACACTTTGGTTCATCTATCCTCCTACTACAAATAATATGTAAATATATTATTACTATATCTATATCTTTTTTGGTTAATTTTGAATTAACAGCTTTATAAGACCAGATTACCATGCAATTCCCACTGCTAGGATATTGTTATGGGCTTGGCACCTGTATGGTGCCTATAGAATATTAGGAAGTCTAATCACTCTGGTAAGATAAGTGGTGTGTCCAGGATGGTGCAGCTTTTTGAATTATTGTACATTGGTTACCCAGGAATAAAATAATAATAGTAAAAAAAAAGTACTAAAATAATATCTGCATAACTATATACAACTAAATTCAGGACAACTGTAACTAGTCAACTGTCCTATTTCCACTACTTGCAATTTCTTGAATGCTGATAAAAAGTGGAACAGTGTTTCAACAGTTAAATTACTTGCCTACCCTGCTATATACAGTATAGAGTGTATAATAATATTGCATTCAACCTCCTTCGTGTCTTCTCCATACAATGTGACATTGGCGAAGCGATATGTGCTCAACTGGCACGCTCGGAACGCCAGATTTAAAGAACCATACCATAATATTGCATTTTCATTTTCCAACAACAAAAATATGTGATATATTTTTTCAGATAAGTCTTTCTACTAATATTCTAGATGTTTTATTTTTTAACTATGCAATTGAACTATTTCAGTTTTATTTACTTACAGGGTACTGATAATGAATACCAATATTGTTTACATGTGAAATCAAATGAAGCCATTGGGGCAATTTTGTTATGTGATGCAGATAAGGAGAAAGTAAGTATAAGTATTTATAGTAAAAAAAAGCAAATAAAAGATATTTCGGTACTTATTAGATCCAATTATACTAGTAATATAAATGTGGGTAGGTTTTTGAAGATGTATTTAATGTAATTTGGCTAAATATAATCATGAATGTATGACTTTTAAGCTAGCGTAGCTAAGTGTGGGTTGCTAGACTTTTATAAATTATAGTCAGAGATATTCGGCCCATTAAAACATTAAATATTGAGGTAAAAAGTGTTTTGAATGTTGCCACTAGATTTTCTTTGCTTATTTTATTACGTAGGAAGAAGCTTAAGGGTATATTTCACTTCACAAGCAATATCTTACAATCATTATACAAATGTTGTGTTTAAGAAAATTTTATTACAACTATTTTTGTCCTTTTTTCAGTCATTAAGTGATGAAAGTATGGATCAAGAAGTCCAAAGTTATACAGAAAATGAAGATAATAGTATGTTCATAGATTCTGGTGAGTATACATATAATTTTACACAAGTAAAATCTTAATAAATAGTATGAATATTATTTTCCAAATAACTTTAATAAGGGAAAGAGAAGAACAATTAAATTTTAACTTTTTGTCTCATATAACACATTAGCTTTTAGCTTCTGTTTTGTTTGCGTGGTAAAAAGCATTTAGCTGAGTGCGAGATATAGCGTGAACCTGATTTTGATTTTTAACTACTTATTCAACTTTGTACTTTTATTGTGACATTTAAATTTATTTTCAGATTACCTTCTCAGATTGAGTCCACCAGTAACAACACAAGACTTTTACTTCTCACTACAAGAATCTGAGGGTTTATGTGATCTGTTTGATATCCCCTTAAAATAACATATTTTATTGATATATATATACATACAGTTAATTGAAATAATTTATACCAACTCAAAGTCTTTTTTTTATATTATATGAATTTAGTGTATGTGAATATATAAAGATTTTTTTTGTATTATCTAAATTTTTTTCTATTGAGAATATAGCGTTTACAAAGTTTTTTTTAATTAAGTAATTGGTGTTGATTAAACATTATAAAGTTTATTTTATTAGACTAGCTGTTGACTATTATAGCATGCAATCAATGTAATTAAAAGAACTCTTTATTAAGAGCCTGTCTAACATGGTAACATAATATATATATATTATAAAAAGTAAATCATGTCATATAAGTTATATTAAAAGTTTTATAAGAAATAAAAGACTTGATATTATAAAACTGTTTTATTTCTTAATTTTTGGTTTCGGAACAAATCTATCTAAAACTCCAAAGGACTGTTTTGGTCCGCTTTCTTTTTCAGGTGCGTCAAGTAATTTCGTCGCTTCTATGGCCTGGTTGATATATTCCTGTGAAATAACAATCAAAATTCAATATTTCATATAAACAAATGTGTGTCTTGAAGCTGTTGAGTGTCTGATTGTAAACACGACGGCTCTGGCTTTGATTACCGCCCGAGAGAGTCGATTATTTTCATTTGAAAATATTTTTTTACTATTAGGTTGATAAGACGACGTAAAATACTATAGTACTAAATAAAGTAATTAATACTAGCTAATATTGCAACAAATTGCATTAGAATACTGTTATTTAGATTTAGTCATTCAGATAATTGATCTGTAATGATGAAATATTTTTCTTTCTATCAAGTGGCCAAAATTTTGTTGTAGTTTAAGGGAGTTAACCTTTATTGTTCAGTAAAGTTATTATAAATATACATTATAATTTTGAGTGATATGTATTTTTTTATAATTAATATTTTTCAAAAATTTGGGTTGGGGGCTTTGTGCAGCAAATGGCTGATTAATTCTAACATGTTAGTATAACTAACTAACAGTAACTCAATTACCTTTCTTGCAACATCCTTTATTATTTTTTTCCTTGCAATATTTGTTTTTCCTTTCTTCTTGAGTCTTGGTGTAAAGTCAACCTTCTTAGGTTTTAGATACTGTAACAAAAGTTGAAAATTAATTAATTTAAATTCTTAAACCTTAAGTTTTATAAAATTTAAACCTAAAAAGTGTGTAATTGATTTTTTTTTAGATTCAAAATAAACATACTTAAAATATTTCTAGAAGATTTAAAATTTTTACATAGTGGGGCATGAACCCACGCCTCTAATAAACTTCCTAACATTGTTATTCCTTGGAAGGTTTCCGAGGGACGCGATTTCGAGTCCTGCTACTTTAAATTTTTATTTTTCTAAACAATATTTTTTTTGCTCTTAAGTCTTAATGTGGACACAACTTAACACATGTTAAAAACCAATACAGTTAGTTATAAATGGAGATTAGCCATAGCATAAAAAATACAACCAACAATATAATATCTGTCAGTCAGTTCTTCATTTGTGGTGTTTTGAGCGTGCCTGTTGAATTGGCCAACGTCGTTGAATGGAAAACTCACGAAGGAAATTGAGCGATAAAAAAGAAATAACGGTACACCAATATAGAATACGTGTAAAAAAGGGATACATATAATATCTTAACCATACCAATAGATTCTTCCTGGCCGCCAGTTTGTCTTTCAATGAATTCACATCAACTTCCATAACATCGAACGGATTGAGGGTAATAAGTTCCGGAGGTATTTTATCAAGTAACGCTTTAACTTCCGCCTCTTTTCTTTGTGTCTTGTTTTGGAATGGATTACTTTCGAGCGCATCAAAGTTTGGTTCACCGCTACCTGTAAAACACATTATATTAAAAATATGAGATTTTTTTTGTGTTATTTAACTTGATAGTAAAATATAATTGGCTGTAAAGTCGGTTTACGGACAATAATTTTACGTGATAATGTCATAATAATGTTATAAAATGAAGAAAAGATATACTAAGAAATACTAATATATTTTATAATAAAAACATAAAATAGAATATGTATGTTACCTGGTACAATAATACTTGTGAATCCACGATTAGTGCCTATTCCCAATACATCTTCATATGGACAGAATTTAAAGTTATTTATAGATTTTCCCATTCTGTGCCTAAGGTATGGTTTGTTAGTTGTTTGTGAACAGCAATTGCTGAAAAAGACATATTAAAATTACTTATTGAGATAATTGCGATGAAATGATGTCGAGGGGTAGAACACAGATTTTTTTTGTGCAATAATGAATAAAAAAAAAAACCAAACCCTTTAATACTAGAATGTGGAAATTACAGTAATTTATTTCCTTCTGTGGACATCGAACCCACAGAATTGAGAGAACTGTAACTAACGCGATAAGAATGTATGAGTTAATTGGCAAAAGTGCTTGATGGCATAAAAGACGCAGATTTGAATCACGTTATGTCCAAATTTTCTAATAAGAAGTAATAACTAAAAATTTTTTAACAAACTAATTATCTAGTAACAACTAACAATTTTTTACCTATATATTTCAACCGTTTCCCCAAGGCCTACAGCGAGCATGTCTTTTTGTGAAAAATTCAAATCGACAGGAGCACTGCGCGTTTTATAATGCTGTACGGGTCCATCTAAATTCCTTATGTCCCATATTTTCATACTTCTGTCGACACCAGATGTCGCCATGTACCTACAATGATATTAAATGGCTTCAGTTGTAGTTATTGGTAAATATTCTGTTCCCCACTCATTGCTTTCACTGATCACTCAATGAACTATTTTTAATACATTACTTTCTTACCAAACCAAAGTATTAAAAATAGTTCATTTCCTCAAAGAGTAGTGTTAACGTTGAGGTCAGATGTGGCACAGAGGCACAAATGTGCAACTGTAAGAGCAACAGGTGTGTGTTCGATTTCCCCTTGAGAAAATGAACTCTCGATCCAAGAGTCTTAATGGGAATGGGGTGACTCAGTTGCTAGGTTCCCTTTGCCTACTGTGCTATATGCAAGATGACTGTGTAAAACTAATAAAAAATAATTAAACCAAAACTGCAACGTTAACACTGAGTGAGACACTGTTCCACTAGAACACGACGACGTCACAATACATTTATTTAAAAAAAATGTTGCAACAATATCAAACATAATAATATTATTAAAAAAAAAACAACATACATGCCCCTATTATCCACTGCGATGGCCGTCAAAGGTGTTTTATGGCATAATATCTTAGCTAAAGGTTCTTTTACAGTTGGTGACCATAAAGACACAACTCCTTTTGAATTACCCAAACATAATGTGGCATTGTAAGGATTTTGTGTCATAACTGAACTCCGTCCCATGTGATTGTTGTAATGACCTACGACTTCACCTATGGAAATGTCCAACCATGACATAAAGCCATATTCATTCTGTAAAGGCAGGTTAGATTTAATGATGAATAATAAATTTAATTTAATTTAAATTTAATGCTTTGCGGATGTGCAGTAGGCAGAGAGTTAATGGAATTATATTATTTTATACGACGAAATTATATTATACGACGATATGATATGGTTACAAATTTTACATACAATTTACAACATAAATAAAAAAATCACAGCTTCAAAAATCAGCTTTATGGTGTATCACGCATACAGTTCCCACTTTCGGCTGACATCCGGAGCCTCGCTTTACCTTGCCACCAGAGCAAAGAAATGAAAATATAAATTTAAATAAATACTTTATTTTCTCTGGTGGAGATCGAACCCACAACCACATTTACTGGTGGTACACACTTGTGCCCCTGGGCCACAACTAGCCTCTAATATCTTACTCCTTTAATCATTTATAACATTTTATTTCTGTTGTAGATATATTAAATAGTACACTTTCTAACTATACTTTTTAAAGACAGACAATATAATGTCAAAATATTTTGTTTTATGTCAAGTAGCAGAATTCAATGCCGCATTTAATATAAAATAATACATACAACAGCCGCAAGCAAGAAATGATATGGAAGAAATTCCATTCTTAATATCTTGTCCATTTTTTTAATACAATGAATCTCCATTCCCGTGTTGTCATAAATGTATAGCCATTCTTTTTGGGCAGCGGCCATCATAGTTTCTATATGTAACCAACTAAAAACAAATAAATTAATAAAATAAAATAAAAAAATATTCTTATACTTATGTATATTCTTATACTTATACTTTATTGCTTAGACAAAATATCAACTGCAGTTTTGGGTTTTAAACATTTTGAAAATGTTATTGCACACTAGTGAAGGTAACATATTTTAGAAAACATATCAATTCAGAGTAGCAGGAATCCCCATCTCTTGGTAACAATCCTAACCAGCTACATTGTGGTGATCTTTTTTATGTTATTAAAAAAAAAACAAACAAAATTTTTTAAAAGTACACTTTAAGATTTTATTCCAAGCTAATGATAGAAAAATATTTTAGAAAACATTTTAGTCTCTTTTAAAGCATGTAACTATCAGTTACAGATTTTGCAAAAATAATAGGAGTATGAGATTTTTCCATATCTTTCTTACCTTATATCATGAATGGACTCCATAACATTAGTTTCAAAGTGTAATTTTTTTGTTACCCAATCAAATGCTGCTAAATGCCCTTTCTTGCTACCTAATAGCAAATGTCTACCATTTCTGGAATACTTGGCTTGGTAGGGACCAAAATCTAGATTCAATTCAAATATTTTTGTAGCTGCTGTAATATCTACATTATCGGCTATTACTTTTTGAGTTATACTGGTTGTCCTGTGATCTTCATCAACTTCTAGAAACCTGAAGAGTTATTAAATAAAAATACTGTATTTATGGTGACTTCAAATTAATGGTGCATGCTGAAAATATTTTTGAAAAGTGAATGTAATTATAATCAATTATTAATATTTGAACTTTATAATTTATGCTATATATAGCATAGCAGACAAAGAAAACAAAGTGTCAATATACTCCATTCTCTAATATTGAAATAAATTTCAGATATTTTAGTTGAGGGCTAGAAACAGAATAGAACACCACTTTGTCTTGTCACAGCAGGGAAATGAAGCCAAATATTCCTATTCCTGTAAAACTTTCCAAATATAAATATAGCAACCATCTATAATAGAGAATTAGACATGGAACAGGATAGTACTAACCCTTGATCTTCAGTTAAAAGAATATCCGCTCTCGCAGCCTGATTTTGAGCATACTTGTGCTTATTTTCTTTCTTTTTTAATTTGACAGCATATAGTGGGTGTCTGACACCTTTGCCTGCATATCCTTCACCCCTTGAATGCTGTTCCAACTTTGCAGGATCAATTGGTGCTTTACCTTTAAACTTTTTCTTGACTTCATTGTTTGGTTGTTTAAATTGATTTTTCTTTATTTGAACATCTCTTATTTCCTACATAATCATTTTAAAATTTAATAAATATGTATAACATTTATTGATTTAATAATTAATAGTCGATGGTTCTCACTATTTTGTGTATTATTTTCTGTATCAAGATAGTTGTGTCATTTGCAATTTCAAAATGTATAAAATTAATGAATGGTATCTGAGCCAAGTAACCGATTGAATTGGCGAGATCCGATGAAACGTGATTGAATATTTAAATTATATTTTACTAAAATTATATTGTGTATTTTCAAATATTTAAATCGTATGCTGGTGGAAATGCAGATCAAGTAAATTTATTTTCAACGTAATTACCTTATTTTTTTGTTTTTTTATTAAATGTGATGTTGATCCAATTTTAAAAACCTCTACATTTTGTTGATTTTGATGTTCACTATTATTTTCAACATCGTAGTATCTATTCTGAAAAAGGATATACATTAAGTTGAAACTGTGTTGTTTTAATTCGAATTATTAATTTAATAAAAAATAATTGTTCTTACCACAATCTTTTCATTCATGTTTTAAATGTTTTAGTTTAGTTTTTGTCAGATATATAGAAACATGGGCACATGTTAATCAACAAATGACGTTGACAGATGAATATGACATTGATTAATAATAAACGTAAAACGTTCCTTGTGTCATTGCTCATAGACTATTTACAGATGATAAAATTGTATCCGGGTCTTAAGCTATGATTACACAGTACAACTTTTAGGGCACTTCATCATAAATTAGATGTGGATTAGTAATTGCATGTAGGACTCTGATTTAAAGGACATATTAAAGAAATAAATGATTAATCATTGTATTTTAAAATTTTCGTATATATAGAGTAAATTTTGTTAGTAGTTTATTCTTGAGATTTTTTTTGCTAATATTGATCGGGAAAATGGGAAAGAAAGGGTAAAAAAATATACTACAAATTAAAAGGCTGACCTTAGCATTTTATATAATAAATTTAGATTTGAATTCCAATTTTTTATCTTGACACCAATTAAGACTTTTTTATATATTTTATAATCATGTCTAAGATAATAAAAAAATAGGGATAGATTGTAAAGTTTTTATTTTATGATTTACGATTAGAATGTTTATGTTGAGGTTCAAAGGTTATTCAAATTAATTCCAATAAAAAATTACAGTATGTCAGTATTTATTATTTTTATTCTTTTTAACAACACATACTCAATATTTTACAGAAACGTATATGACAATCAGAGTAGTAACATAGTAATAGGTTTAATATTTAAATGCGAATATAATTAATAATTATTGATCAGTGTACCGATGCGATATTAAAGTGTAATTGAAGGTTAGTTACAAATTATTCAACACAATATTTAGCTTCGCATATTTAATGACATAAAAAAAACAATAATAGCACTGTATTAAGCGCTTTAAAATAAACAATGCAAAATAACGCTAACCCGTCTCGATTTGAGCTATCACATCCTTAAAGGTAACAATAAATAAGTAACATGTAACATAATCACAGCAATCGAACATTGGCTAACAAAGAAATTCTTAATTTACTCCTAATTTGGTTATCAATTAATGACTGAATTATTTAACTTACTTGATCTAATGAGATCACGTTATTATCTAATATAAATAAGAACGTCGTTAAGACGTGGCAACTATGTATTCACAATTTATTTACAAACTGACTAGAGCCTTCTAAAAGTTTTTTTATTTTCGTTTCTTTATTCTTATACAGATAATAGTCTTAATACGTCAGCGGTCGAGTGCTCTTGCAGAAGCATTTGGCACATTCCCAATATGAACATAAACGTATCGAGTAATTATTATAATCTTATAAGTTTTCGCTCAGTAAAATGATTTTTTTTCTCTATACACCGACTATTCGGGCTGTAGCCTGGTGACTTTAACATAATACCTAATTAATGAAATACGTACATATTTACATGTTAGATCCCGTTCGCTGTGAAAGTTGGGCTAAAATCACTTATATGTAATTGTATAAACTTTTCCTAATATTAACTTATTGTAAGCATATATGAGTAACAGTGTTTAAAATTCATTTTATTTAATTTTATGTCCATCTTAATAATTAATAATAGTCGAATCGGTTAGTGATGTCTTAGAGAAGTCACACATCGTATACAACGGTTTATAAAATAGACATCATTATCTAAATAGAACACAATCTCCGTTCCCTTCGTACGGGCAACACTGTACACTAAAATATCGTTCACTGTATTCGATTTGACATTTGTGTCAACAGTCTTAACAGGTATAACTTTGGTAAATAGCTAAATCATCCCAGGGATTTGTTTAAGCTCCGCCGAACACAAATGGTGATGTTTATTGGGATCACTGTCGTTCCTTGTCGGCGGCGCTGGGTGACTCTTAAATCGGTGTTGGCAGCACTGTAAAGTCCTGAAGTGCATTTTTAACTGTTTCATAAATGGGCCGATTTTCATCTGGACAGTATCCTTCAGGAGAGCACAGAGTTTGTAGCTTAGTTAGATACGAGTCAAAGTTTTCGTGAGCAGGTTTCACGCCTGGTCCTGGAGGTGGGGGAGCACCTGGTGTGCCAGGAGCTGTTGGCGGAGGAGCAGTTCCACCACCGGGAATCTTGACATGCTCTAACAGCGTTATCACATTGTTGCGAAGACTTTCGTAGTAATCGCTAAAATTACTCGTCCTCTGCATGATCATTTGGTTTTCCTGGAAAGATTGAAACGCTTAAATTTTCAAATTTCAAGTCACATGTTAAAATATTTCGGGACTTTATATTATTTAAATTTTGGGGTAATGGCTCATTTTTTGAGTGTCTTTTATGTCAAAGTAAGTGAATGGTACTCACAAGTGCATGTGATGTTAGTAGCACTCAAAGTTGGAGCTTTGGAGCCATGTCTGTACGATCTACGTTGTCAGACAAAGATATAGTAAATTTTGGATACTGAGTAACAAAGTTATGAAGGATAACAACAAAAAAGACAACTGAGAATATTGCTTAAGTGACAGCTATTCCTAAAATATATCCACTTACTCTTTCTCCATGGCTGAGATGAGTCTCCATTGCATTAATATCCGACTTTAAACGCATCATTTGTGATTCAACTTTTGCATTTTCACGCTGTAATTCGGTAATCTCTTGTTCTAGTGTCATTAGATCTTCTCCACCACCAGTCTGCATATTTATCTCCATGCCTATAAAAATATTTCTTTAGTAATTGTGTATTTTATTCATATCTTATCTAGTCATAGCATACTAATGATTGCACAGTATTACCTAATATGTTATAATTTGCATACGTCTTACATTACATATCATATACGTAACATAAATTTAATTAAGGTTAAATAAAAATTAGAGAATATTCTTACCCGAGTATGGTTTAGGATAAAGTGGTGTAATGTCATCAGGGTATTTCGGCTTCTTTGGTTGTGGTGTAGGCGTCGTGGCTCCAGCGACCGGGCACCCGGAGAGAGAACGATGGGTTAGGAAAGATCCATTTATATGTCCCGACCCATCACATCCTGGTGTTGGACAGTTTACACCATCGAACTTTATTGCGGACGCCGCCGCGGCGACTGCTGCCTTGTGCTGCTCCACAGTACCTCCACTCTCGAGTACTCGCATTTTGTTACGATTTGCTATCGGACACCCTGAAGCACTATAAGAATAAAATTTGGTTAAAATTAAGTTTCGACAAAGATAAGTATAGCTTACTTTAAAATGTTGTTTCTTATCAATTTTTACTTATCAGAAGTTCGGAAACTTTATAATTAGTAAGTGAGCCGTCAATTGTTTTTCTTATGGCTAATATGCATGCGTACTTCATTCGAATAGCATCTCATTGCTCATATTGAACCTTACCTTCGGTGTGATAGGAATTTTCCTGTGGCATGTCCAGATCCGTCACAGCCCGGTATTGGGCATCTAAGCAGCGTGCAAATATCGAGGAAATGATTGTAAATAAGTAATCGTTATATTTTAAAATATTTGATCCTTTTTGTTTTAATAACATTTTATATTTTAATTTTACACTATTACGTGCGTTTTAGTAATATAAACACCAATAGCCGTTGTATATAGAAAAGTCGAATTTCCTAATAGAAAATCCGAGCACATCAGATTAAGCAAGATATTTGTCGACAAATACAAAATGAATATGGACTTAATGCCCAAACAGCAGTGACATCGCACCAAATATGTTTACTCACCTAAGGGGCTCGGAATCCTGTCCGTCTCTCGGCTTGCTTTTGGGCTTATTAGCTCTAGGGCAGCCAGAGAGAGACCGGTGTGAGGAGTAATTGCCGGTCACGTGACCGGAGCCGTCGCAGCCGGGCGTCGGACACTTGAGTTCTTGCGAATGGGGCTGGAGCTGCGAGCGGTCGGCGCGCGGACAACCCGACAGGCTGCACATATACAAACTGCTTACAATGGCGTGCCGGTGTAACGTATGGCAACTTACTATATATGTATTTACTTGTACTTATATGACGAATCTAGGCACGTCTAATGTTGATCGTTTTTGTTGTGCAATTGCATATGCGCGAAAACGTTACGTAACACTGGCTGAGCTAATTACAATGAGGTCGAATTTTTTATTTCGTTTTGTTTCTATTAATAGGTCTATAATAAAATAATTTATTTTGTCTTGTGTATTCAAGGACTATAAAATGTATGTGTTACTTATGCTTCTCTATAAATTATCACAAAAACAAAAAGCTAGAGGCCATGCTCGTATGAAAAATTTGAATTAGACAAGAATTATACGTATATTTTTCTGATCATCAAATTATAAGAAGCATATAATATTTTAAAATCATAATTATTAGGAATTCTTTTAGTTTTATTTGCCCGCACTTATATAAAAAATACAAAATAAAATAGTATTACTTCTGTACAAAAAATCTATACAAACACTAAACAGACAAGTTACATTTTGACTTTTCTGTAAATATTTATTAAACTGCAGTCAGCTTGGTAAAGAGTTCTTCTCAAGTAAAAGTACTTTCAGTGGAGATAAAAATAACCGGAAGTGTGAAGCATCTGTTGAGTTTCACGAGCTGGTTTGCATTTCTATACTATAATTAGCGCCAAGTTTACAAGTTTTAAGTCTCAAGACGTTTGCTGTAAATCGATGTCAAAATATGCACATGTGAAATTATCTGTTTATGATATTTATTCTTTTGTCGAGTTCGGACTCGCCCTGAGAGAACACATAAAATAAAATGTATAAACGTTGTTAGGACCAATTGTCAAATTAAAACACATCTCTATGTTAGTGTGGTCATGCGGTTAGTTCACAAGGAAACCTCGGGCGCAGTCAATTGACGACGGAAATACTAAAAGTGGGTAGTGATTAAACTGCCACACCGACTAGTGCATTATATTGTATTGCAAACACTATATATGCACATTGCACAAACATCGCCGCTTGCCTGCGGTGAGTGGCGAAATTCCCAGAAACGTGACCGGAGCCATCGCAGCTCTCCACGGGACACTGGATGAGCTCTCTCGTGTCCCGTAGCCGGTAACACGTCTTTCCGTATATGTCGTCACGGTGATAACTATCGCAAATATACAAAATAATAAAACAAAACATAAAAATAAATAAATAAGCAAACGTAATTGTATTTGTTATGGATAGACCTAATTACACAATTCAATTTCCGCCTACATTTAATCGTTGAAGTGTTTATTCGAGTGTCATTAAGTCATCAACCTAACGCGTTGTATGTAGTATAAAAAAAAACTATTGTAAACTAAACTAACTGTTTTACACAATTGATGTTTATGTAAATGTAATATTATATTAACCAAAGTATTCATTCGCACGAGTATTAAACATATTTGAAATATATAATATAAGATTGTTTGCAAACGATATTTATTAGTTAATTATTGTATTTTAATCTCACCTGTTTCGTCGCATAGTTGATATTCTGGCACGTTTCACGCGTGTATCTTATCTCTATTTATGTAGAGCGGCGTGCGCGCGCGCCGCCACCGGTATATTTAGACTGATCCATTGAGTGCGACTTCGCTATGAGATACTCTTACTCGTACATACGAACATACGTACGTTTCAAATGCCATTACTTTATTTACATTTTATTTGAATATCGTTCATATATTATTTGCATTATTTAGTTCTATATTTTCGCGTATTTTCATATATATGCATATGCATTTGTACATAAAATGGTACTGGTACTATTTATTTATTTTTCATGTTTAACAAATTAATATAGCAACACTATAACAGTGACTGGAATAAGCGTGGGTTATTTTTACATGAGCGATTTATTCTTTTATAACGTTTTATATCTAGTTCAGTCGATGTTTTTCTCTTATGTGTAGGTAAATTCATATATTTTTAAACGATTATTTGCTATCGATAAGGTTAGAACAATACATAATAAGAATTATACCGGAAAAAGCGTTGATTGATAATAGTTTATCGGTCGTGACTGATTTGAAAACATCTAGTTTAATAAATTACAAAAACAACTGTTACCTACTATTCTTTGTTTTATAACATGATAAACTTTCATTATATCATTGTGTTACTACCTTAATAGACGAACAAGAATTGCAGAAAATTAAATTAAATTTAGATTCGAGGCCTGTCGTGGCGCAGGAGCACAAAGAGTGACTGTAAATGCTATTGGTTGTGGGTTCAGTCCCCACTCGAAAAAATGAAATATTTATTTGAATTTATGTTTCCATTTCTTCGCTCCGCTTCGCTTCGTTGAGTTCCACCACTCAACACGCAATGCCTCCAGAATTAAGCGGAAAGTGGGAAACGGAGTGTCATAACACCAGGTTTCCTCTGGCTTCCCTGCTGTGTACGGGATATAGAGTTGATGGGTGATTTTTTATTTAATACTCATAAAGAACTAAAGTTATTTCTACTTCACTTTTGTACATCCAATATAATATTCACCTGCTATCCTTAGGTTTGTCGTGGGGCGCGTGCGGCGGGGGCATGTAGCACGGGGGTGAGTAGGGGGGCGCGTGCGGCGGGTACGCGGGGGGCGGGGGGTACGCGCCACACTGGTACTGGTACCCGCCGTAGCCCGCCGCCGCTGCTGCTGCCGCGTAGTCAGGCTGGGCCAGCCCGTAGCCGGCTACGGGGTGCGGGCTCACTCCGCCGTAGCCTGGGGTGATGTTTGATGTTGTTAAGTTATACAGTAAGTTCGATGAATTGTGGCTATTCTGAAGTTAGCTGCGGATGGCTGCGCAGATGTTCGGAAAACCTAATTTCAGGGCGGCCACGACTCGTCGACCGTACTTATTATATTTGAGCCATCATGGCTATTCAATGTCACTAACAGTATTATACTGTGGTGACCAGACACTTCATAATCAAACCTAACTGTTCTCTACTTTCCGCATGAATTTGATTTTGATATATATAAAAGTAAGAGCAATTTACTAACTCTACGTTTATTGAGCATTAAATCTGATAAAATGCAATAAACCAAACAAAATCTATTAAAACACCCGTGTTAATTACAGAAAAATAATAATTACAACAAATTAATTTAATAAGCATTAAAATCTATTTGTGTGAAATTTAACAAAAGCATTAAAAATAAAAATAAACTGTGACAAGTTTTAATTAGTACGCCTTTGTTTCCACGTGAGCGTGTGTAACCGCACGCTACCAGGAGCAGGGACACCAAGACGCCTGCCGAGCGAGGATTAGCAATGTAGCGTGTGCGGTGCGCAATGCTAGCGGGAGTGATTAGCGCGGTCGCTTTTAATTTGTACACCATGTTTTATGGCACGCTGCTACACGCCTTGTACTTTGTACCATATTTCGGTAGAGGGGAGAAGAGGCCTTGTGGATATTTTCATCCATGACTTTCATTTCTAAACATAATGAATTTATCTTATTATACTAAATTATTATTATAGACTTACCGGCAGTGTCTCGATGATAAGCTTCTAAGTAGGGATGGCTTCCTCCACTATCAGGTGTTGATTCCCGGCTGTACGAAACACCACCAGGAAAACTTCTACTGTTAACAAATGTAGACATTGTATTGCTGCTTTTCGGTAATACTATATATTCGATATACAGGGATGTAATGTTACAAATTGCCTCACCTATGTGGTAAACGGGACACGCTAAGGTCGAGAGTCTGGCCTTGTGGACTTGGAACTTGGGGGCTGGCGGTGAGCTGAGGCGAAGCACCCGGCTGCGGGCTGCTTCGGGCTCCGCCCCCACTGCCCCCACCGGCACTCGTGTATACCGGTGATGCATATGGACCCTGTTGCATAAATGGGCTTCATTAAATACGGATAAGTTACAAGAGCCAGGTGATTTAATTAATTCAAAATCGGATCATGATAAAGTAATCGCGATCTAAGTCCAAGTAGGTACTAATAAAAATTTAAAGCGTTAAATATTTTTATGCGTTACTAATATAATATTCATTTTGATTACAATTTCGCTAATTCTCACCTGTGGACTACCACTAGATGTGGAAAGATCTATGGCAGGACGTGGATCACGAGGATCTCTTGGCGTAGGGCTGCGTGGTCGTTGCGCTTGTGCAGCTGCTATCTTCACTGAAAGATTGATCGCAGAAAAACCGGGCGGAACGCCCGGCCCCATTGCGCTGACGCCCACACCGCCTACTCCACTTGCTTCGTAATGGTACATTGGTCTAAACGAAAAAGCCCGAAAGTCTAATCAGTGTACGCTCTTGATTTCTAATATTCGCGAATCATGATCGATTTAATTGCATAACATATTTTCTAGTAAATTTATTAAATGTCCCGTTTACCACATGAAGACGTATGTTTTAAGAGTAATAATATTTAAATTAAATACGTTTACGTACCTAGGATAAATAGGGCCGGAGTTAGTCTCTTGTTCAGATTGGTCTGTTTTCATAGGTGTTGGTAGATGGGGATCATGGTACCGTTCTTCTTCCCAGCCGTAAGGCCTTTGCGGACATTGTGCGGGATCGTAGCGCTCGAAGGCCGGTGCGCCTTCGTAGCACCGCGCCTCGTAACCATATCGAGTCTCATTCATTTGACTACGGCAGAAATTTACCATATAAATATTAATATAAATATAGAATGTAAATATATACTTTGGATTCTTTTCTAAGTTATCTGGATCACGGAAAATAACGTTCGTAATATACCTGTAAGACCGTACGTGGTCATCCGGTGGTCGCTCGTACGGCGATCGCTGGTCTGGCGGCGCGCCGTAGCCGGCGTGGCGCGTCTCCATGCCGGGGGAGTCGCGCTCGGGCTCGGCGGCCTCACGCTTCGGCACCAGCAGTTCGGGGGCCTCGCGCTTCACCGGGGGACTCCGCGGCGACGCCGCTGGCACTCGTTCGCGTTCTCTCGACGCGCTTACTTCAGTCGGAGTGGACACCGGTACAGGCGGGACAGTTACCAGTGTTGACGCTGGTGCTGGTAATTGCACTATACAAACCAAATAACATATAAATTTCAATAACATTAAATTTGATTTTAAAATATTCTAATTCAGAGAGATAAACAAAAAATTATGTGTTATTGTCTTGCTTTTTTAAAGAATATAATTATAAGAAGTATTTACAACAGTATTTTCACGTATCATCGCGTAATACTGTACCTGGTGGTCTACCTCTTTGTGATCGAGCAGCGGCTTTTCTAGCAGCGGCTGTCGGACAGCCAGATAAGGATCTATGGGTACTGCGATTGGAGCTGACGTGGCCTCGACCGTTGCACCCAGGCGTCGGACACTTTAAGATTGTCTCGTGCAACGCCAAAACTGTTTAAGTAATACCAATAATACGTCAGATTTCTTAATAGAGAATTTTGGGAGGATTTTGAATACTATTATAAATATTAAGTTATTTTTCCCTGAATTGCCTAGCACAGTATGTAGCTACTTATTGGTCCAGAACAATTTAGATAACTGAAAGTATTATATTCTTATAAATAGATGTAATAATATTCTGGTTTCAGCAGTAGAGCAATATATATCGACTAAACATTTCAATAAGTTTTTCATGACGATTATCGGAACCAATATTATATTTTATTTTATATTGTAATTTTATGTTTATATAGAGACTCAAGTATCATGTAATCAAGTTAATACATACGTACAATGTACTATCGTTATAATTTTTCATATTAATATATTTTACAACTAAACATACAGTATATATATATCTAACAATTAAATGCAAATTATATAAATTAACGACAAAATTACAAACCAAAATGAAGTTCAAAATGAAAAATGAAAGCTTTAATAAACACAATTTAACTAACAAAATATTTAATAAAACTAAAACTGTAGTGAAATATTCCTGTGTACAAAATGTACAAAAATAAAAAATACAAATGTCTATTCATTCAATATATGGTAAGTAATCAATAAAAATATCAAATAAACAAAGTAAATTGTAAATGAAATACAGTATAATGTACGCTTCTAGGCATGTCTGTTACTTACTTTCAGGTGTGACTTTATCCTTTCTTGGGCATCCTGACAGACTGATAAACAAAGAATATAATTTATAAAAATATATATTTTTTGTGTTTATTTCATCCTATAGTATTTAAAGCTAACTATTAAAATATTAGACCCTATGAATTCATTTTTCACAGGGTATTGTGTTATAACGACATATTACAATATCTCCACTTAGAAGCTGTTGCAGCATTAATCCATACTAAAGATTTGGGATGCATTTAGGTGCTTAACTATAGCTGCAAAATCATTTGAATCATCATCCTCACCTTCGATGATGCGTATAGAGGCCGGTAACGTGGCCCTGCCCATTGCAACCAGGAGTTGGACACTTGTTGCCTTCTGTGGACAAATCGATGAAAATTAGTATTTTGTTAATCATCGAGTGGGGGCGTGGGAGCTCGATCGATACGGCCGGGCGTGCCGCGGGGCGTACCTGCGCAGCGCCGCCCACCACTCCAGCCCAGCCCCCGCCGCAACTCAAAAGAAAAAATAAAGAACGCCAGGCGGCTGCGCGGTCCGACTGACAATTTTTCTTTCAAGAGATGTGGGGGCGGCAACACTTCGCCCCGCCCAATCCCCTGACCCGTTTTTATTGCATGACGTAAACTCAAAATACGAGGAAAACCTCTACATACATTATGTACGATATTGACGTAGGTGGAGTTTAACCTCTATATGTCGTTTATTAAATCCCGAGAATATTTCTTGTCAGGATTATGTATATATAAAACAAATATGTAATTATTAAAGATGGTAAATACTTATAAAATATATTGAAAATAATTATTAATACTGATTAAGGAAAGCGTTATATAAAGGAAAGAGAACAAATACTTTTTCCTTTGTTGTCAACAGTAAAGCAAGACCTTGAAACAAACTTTAAGTTGTGCATAACGCAAAGTTGGAGGTTATAATATCATTAAGAAAGTTTTGATAATGGATGTCAGAGATAAGTTGTACCTCTGGCGACCGGAGGAGAAAGTGCGGTGAGCGGCCGCATGTCTCGTGCTGGTTGTGCTGACGGCACCGTGCGGGCTTCCTGCAAAGCAGTCGCTGCCCGCGATCCTGCACCCGCCGGCTGGAGTACCGTATACTGCTTAGATCCTTTGTGTACAGAACTTTTTTCATGATCATTTGAGTAACCTCCAAAAGGCTCACTGGGAAATGATGATCCATGAATTTTGTGCTTAACTTCAGCAGGAGGTTTAAACGCTGACTGATTTGAGTATGGTAGCGAGGCCGTTGCTGCTTTATACGCATTGTATAAAGACTGCTTATTGACGGAGATAATTTCACCTTTCCTCCTTTTTGATTCTCTGTCTTCATCGTATTTGTCATCTAAACGATCTGACATATCGATTTCCAACTCATTTGAAGACGAATCGACGAGTTCGTCAAAACTAGGCCCGTCATAATGGTTTGGACTTTTATCTATTTTATCATAGTGATCTATACTATTCTCTTTCTCCATTTTTAAGGTTCTTTGAGAATTTTCATCAGGGTCGATGCTTTCATATACATGTGATTGAGGTACTTCGTTTTGGTTACGCATCGAGAAACTTCTTTGCGAATGATCTACACTATCAGACGACTCTGAAGGGGATGATGGTAACATTTTTTCTGGCCTTTTATCATTAAACAGATTATCAAAATCATTTGCGTCTTCATTTTCGTCACCATTAGGCATCGATGAAATTTGATCACGTGGCCACGTACTCAGACTTCTTAAAGCGTTTTGGGTTTTTTGGAGTAAAGCTTCTTCTTCTTCGGTGGGTTGGCGGAGAATGTTGGTTCGATGCGTCGTGTAATTGCGATATGGATCGGTTTCATCACGTCTATCGTCATCGAGAAGACGCCGTCGTCGTTTATTTGCTATATCTTCCTCCATTGACGCTTCTAATTCGACTCTATCTTGGCGTCGAAACGTTTCTATATCAACGCCAAACTCCAGTCTTCGTTTGTTAATTTGTGATAGTGACGTGTGCGTATTCATGGGCGCCGTCCTAGAACAAACAGTTCCATCAGAGTCATTTCCTTCGTAAAATTAACATTAAGAGGCATCCACAAATGTAAAGAAATAGTGTACTTGCGATTCGATTTTCCATCCACAATCAAAATATTTTTACGCGGAAATGATTCTCGGCGATTCCAGTCGACGTCATCACAATATTAATTAACACTTGAAATTAATTTTAAATGCACAAAAATCGTTCCCACGTAAAAACCATTTCACTCAAGAGCTTTCAGACCAATTAATTTTATTATTATATAGGCATTTATATTATATATTATATGAAGAGTAGACAACAATTTAGATTAATTCTAATTTATATTTCTACGAAAGGCTTTTTATCTTGAAGTTGCTGCTTATTTGTTTTACCCACTAGTTTTAATATTAATTTAATTTATGTAACTTCAACGCACCACGCAAAACTATTTTATAATATTTTTACACTAATTAGGAACTTTTATATATATTTTTATCGGCTATCATCGTATTTTATTGACATGAACAATGAAAAGTAAAGTTTTAAAAAAATAAAAAGTTAAAAGTCAGAATTTTTTGTGACATGAATATATGACAACTTGCGGTTATATAGTGTTTTAATGAAAAAGATTTTATATATATTTGTGTCTGCATTTATTGCATAGAATTTTGTTATTTCGTATTTTTATTAGTATGGAAATGAGAAACTTGATTGTATAGTATAGTTTTAAAAAGGTCTATTTGAACATAACAAAAGTAATAGGACAAATATTTTTTATATAACATAAACAAAAAGATACATTCACACCTGCACTCTACAAAATAATATTTAATATAAATATAACAAAATATGGTAAAGTACTTATATACACAGTCGTAAAAAATTTAATTAATTCAAAACTAGTCAAATAATAATATTTTAGAGAAACTGCCCTAAATTAACGATAAATTGCGTAATACATTGCCATTTGCATATCCTACACTATTCAGGAGATGCTTGAAAATAAAAAAAAACATATATTCATTTTAGGTCGCGGATACTGTTCCGGTTTCTATTTGGATAGGAATCGATGGTCCTCGACGATACGAGGGTTCCCGGAAGGCCGAAATACCAATACGAGAACTCCCTCAAACATTTGCGTACGTGACGAGCTCTGAGCACGACCTAAGAATGTAAGATAACCGGAAACGTGTACCGATTTCGAATTGACCGAGATGGTACTAACGCGAATCTACGTTTGGGAACGCGTGTGTTGGTATAGGGTAATTAGGTGAACCCTGAGGGTTGTGGATGCTTAGCCAGTTTAAACTAGAGCCAGGAGAACCCTTTATCAGTGGGTGGCGAGTGGCGGGTTATCTTGGGCCGCGTTAATTGTAATGCCTTGAGATTAGGGTGCGATATAAGGGCAACCTTACAGTACGCCGGGATTACATTGAGGCAGTGAAATGAAAAGGATATGTAGATAAGTATAGTTAGATATTATGCATAGAAATTTAGTTGTATTTAATTTAAACACATATAAACGTAGCTTTGGTGCTAAATATAATAGGAATTTACGACGTTCTTGCTTGATCTTTGAGTTGTGAGGCGAGCTTTTCGTGAATCTTAAAAGTCACCATAATTTCTTGAAACTCTATTATAATTCCACAGAAAATGAAAGGTAAGCTGCGGGACCCGCGACCCTTTCCGCCCTACAGCAATAACAAACAGGCAGGCTCCCGCAGCTACCGTCTCGTGTCTCAAATTCAAATTGCACCTTAGAATTCTTAATTATTGAAATCGTAAATCAAAACGTGCCGTCTGGGCGGGCGACCATAAAATTGGAGGGAGAACACTCGAGTGTGGTAGGATTAAGACATTATCACTTTTCTTTCAAGCAGTCGCGCCCTCGTTGGCCCGGCTCGGCTGTAAATCAGAAGCTAAATCCCGTGGATTAGATTCATAGAGTTGGCGCGGCCTGAGGATCGCGAGCTCGCGATAATGGCGTGTGCCTGCGTGATTCCGCTTTTAAATCGACTCTCTGAAAGATAAATACTCCTCCTATTTGATCTGGGCACCGAATTGAGTTCGCCGTTTAATGGCTTTAGCGGAAATTTAAGTTTATAGGTGGTGTCAGCTGATAAGTAGTGGACAAAATTTGTTGTTTACTTTAGTTAGGCATAAATGTTATAATATAGATTTAGGAAATCATGTATTTTAAATTAAATTCATTTATTAGAAAGAGTTTCTCTTTCGCATTTTTTTCTAGCTGTTGATCTATATTTTGTCCATATTTCTAAATATTGGGTATACAAAGAGTTAAGCTTATGTGTCACTAATGTAATTGCTTGTTGATTAAATATATTATGCAGTTATTTTAGAGAATTTTTTTACAACGTTACACACGTTTAGAAATAACGAACGTTTATGATAGACCCTCAAAATATACCTTTGTATAAATTTATACACATATTATATTACATTCTAATAGCGAGAAAATTAGGTTATTATATTCACACAGATGTAAACCTCACTTAACCAGTAAAATATATCCGATCCCTAACGGTAACGAACGGTGTTTCATTTCTATAATATATATTTTCCAATAAAAATAAAATAAAAAAAAAATCTTCTATAAATAATGTCAGATAATATTCTTTTACTTTAAAGTAGTTATCAATTTGAAATTAAAAGCGACGTGGTACATGGGCACAAGGGCGCGCCTGTAAGTGCGACGATTATGGGGTTCAATTCTTACTGGGGGAATGAAATATATAATATTTTCGTTGTCTTGCTGTAGTAACGAGGTGAAACGCAGCGTTTAGTTCCAGCACTCAA
>HE667989.1:0-10016 GCA_000313835.2 Heliconius melpomene melpomene | reverse complement strand
GATGCCCATTCGAAGAAATTAAATATATAATATTTTAACTTCTCCGTGGCAATGCGCGACGTAGAGTTCCGCTACTCGCACGTAACTAATTATAGAAGCGTCTTAATGTGGACGGCGTATCTTAATACTAGGTTCCCAGGTTCTCTCTGTCTACCCTTCTATGAGGATTACAGAATGAAGCTAAAAAGAAAGTATTCAAATCTTTTCATTTCACCACTTGACCTATGCAAAGAGCCCTTTATATAGACAGAAAGCAAGGCCTTGTTCTTTTGCCTATCATATTAATATCTAGAGTAGCTGGTTCTACTACTTCAATGTTATCTAAAAGAGGTTTTGTGGATCGATATGATGTTTTAACACTGTTATAGATAGATATACTTAAAAAATATATAAATAAATAGTTGATTAAGAAATTAAAAAGATATTTATTTTTTTCTCCATAGCTGACTGACTGGAGCTGACTTCTAATGTTTTTTTTAATAGTCATTAAAAACAACATTAGAAGTCAGCTCCGCTCTGTCTTATTCCCAGAGCGTGAAGATCAAAATAAGTCATTCCTCTAAGTGAAAATCAAACCTACAACCGTCGCTTTTCTATGATCTTCATTAAGTATGGTGGTTTTCATAAACCCCAAAAGCAAATATTGTGTATATATTATGTACATACATAGTGTCTAGTCACTCTACGTAGATTATAATAGAGTGGTTGGTGGTTTGCAAAAGAGCACTCTCATTTTAAGTATTAGCAGAATCATATTTTTTCATAATATTTGTTCATAATATTACTTTGGCAATTGAAAACAAATAGAATTATTATTCCTTTTCGAAATGTCGCCGCTTTATACATATAGTTTAAAATGTGGCGCTTGAAGTAAACAAAATTTTAAGCTGAGTTCAAATCTTGGATATTTCTATTAATAATTCGTTAGAAAAACGTTACCACAGTGAGAAAATTAAAATATTACATGTTTGACTTTCTCATGTTGGAATCGAACCCACAAGGTTTACAGTCGTAACGGTTGTACCACTACGCCACTACTGTTCAAATACTCTATACTCTGTCATAGTTATAATATAAAACTGCTATGTAATAATAAATTGGTAAAATATCCAATCATATCAAAAGTATTCCCCGATAATTAAGTTTGACCACAAACCCCTTTCAGACTGGCGTATTTATTTGGAGCTAAAATGTTGCTTGAATATACCCAGCAGATATACATTATATACGTATATACTATGTAAATTTCCTGTTGTATAAGGAAACACTTAAAGAGTAGAAAATTTCTACACTAAAATTCTTTCAAATAGATTCTAGAGAATGTATACCTTTACCCGGAACATTAATAACCTGTGAAATGCAGGACTGCCTTATGAACCAAGGGTTTCCGTAACTTATGATCCTGATCATGTAAAATAAGTTCAAATTGAAAAAAATATCTTAAATAAAATATATGTCTAACTATAAGCGCGATAGTTGTGGATTCGAGTCCCATTTGGAGGAATGAGCTATTTTCATTTCCCCGCTTAGGTTTCTTGATAGACAAAATAGTATATATATTTATTGACATTTACTTGATGTATATACCTTCAAATTATATATCTTATATAACCACCAGTTGAGACTCCACCCAACACACAAAACCCGAATTTGGCGGAAAGTGGGGAATGGAGTATCATAACACTAGATTCCCTCTGCCTTCCCTGCTGTATGCGGCAAAGCGTGAAGCTGATTTGTTTTTGATAGCGTTATTATATATTACTATATTGAAGCGTTATTTTAACCCTCACCAACTAACGCAATATACCGCGGCCGCATAACTCGATAATACTCGCAATCTGACCAGTAATAACTTGGTTGAATCTTTAAATTCTCGGATTATGCAAGATATCTACAGACGTGACACTTTATTAAAAGTCAGGAAGAAAGCTAACTTAGTCACTTCAAGTTTATGCAATATAATAGAGCTTTTTTTTCAAAGGTCAAATGAAGAAAAGTTTAATAAGAATAGGTTTTTGAAGAGAAAGTTACAGAGCACCTAATGATGAGTGGCTGTGTTCTTTTTATTATCTTTTTAATATTTATTTTAAAAACATTACACAGTATTTGATAAAGTAAAAAAAAATAATTGTGTATATCATAAATATTCCCCAACGTTTTGAGATTTCATTCTTCCAGTCGTCCGGTAAGAGAGAAGAAGAGGGAAAAATGAAATGCATAAAAAGAAGAAGATTAATTGTTGATAATTTCGTAAACTATAAAATTAATCATTCAAATAAAAGTAAGTTTCGCTGCAAAATCCAGGAAAACAAATTATTTGCTAATTTCGACCTTGAATTGGAAGCCCCAATTCCATAAATTGTTAATGAAATATTTCATTATTTTTAATTTATAGATGTGGTAAGACGATGCGTTGCGTTGAGAACCACCATACAAAATGAAAACTCCTTGAAAACTTGGACGAAATGTGGGCAACGAAGTATTTTATTCTTTGAGAAATATAGAGACTATAATAAAGCAAGTTAATACAATAACATATTTCACATTCGACGATAAATCTAATAAGCTGAATATAAAATCGTGAGGAAAATCCAAATTGTCCTAAAGTGTATAATAATATCGTAGTAAAATCTAATTTGTGGGTGTTCGATCGAACCAATAAATATATGAAAGTGTGGTGCGAATTTCCAATACTTTTAACCTTTTATAAAAAAATATATAAACGCTATCTGTGTGCTGCAATTGAAAAGTTGTTGTTTCTAAAGTAATGATTATAGATTCGATACCTGCTGGAACAAAAGTTTATTTTAGAAAAATATAAGCTGATTGAGCCTTGAATTGAATTGAATTGAACTGGTAGCGACGTCACGTGTGTAAATCTTAATTTTTGTGTTATATAAATTAAAGTTAAACCAACTTGACGCTGTATCCCGCACGTAGCAGGGTAGGCAGAGAGAATCTAGTGTTAAGACATTCCATTCCCCAATTTCTGTCGAATTCTGGAAGCATTACGTGTTGAGTGGCGAAACTGAACGCCACACTTTCTCTCGACACCAGAGCGAATAAATGGTAATATAAACGTAAATAAATATTTCACTTCCTTAAGTAGGGATCGAACCCACAACCGTCGCGTTACAGTCACACCCTTATGCTGCTGCGCCACGACGGCTAATATATTAAAGTGTTATATATTAAAGGTAAAAGAAAGTTGGCAAGCTTCCTGAATAAGAATACAGAAGTATAAGTTACCAAGCAGTAAAAGATTGAAAAATTTCGTTGTCACAACGCTGTTCTTGATATGAGGATTTATTCGTTCTAGCGAATCGATGAGAATAATAAATCATAGAAAGACGAATCGTGGTCTTGAGTTTCACCATTCAACTCGTATATCTGTGTCTTAACACAAGGTTCCTATTAAAAAACATTGAAGATATTTTTGTTTTTTTAATAGGAACCTTGTGTTAAAAAAGGTTCCTATTAAAGATCAGGGCAGGTTACAATAAAGTTACTACAATTATAAATTACGACATCCCCTTTAACATTTAATATGGAAAATTTTAAATGAATACCTACATCCAATAAAAGGAAGGGTCGCACTATAAATATAGTTAGGATGAAGTCGTAAAGAACATTTTACTATCAAACTTCTAATGTTTAGCTCGAGTACAAATTTAATATGCAAATTGAGGTGTTTTATATATTTTTTGATATTAAAATATTTTTTATTTAGGTATACATACATGGATTTGGAAAAATCTATAATAAAATTAATATATGCTTTATTTCATATGGCCCTGTTTTTATTATAAAAGTACATAATTAACTAAAATGAATGGTAAAATCTAAAATCTGACAATCTAAATTAAAAACAAAATTTGAAATAAAAATACTATATATTTTTTTTAATTTAATCCTATAATATACCTAAATAATCTTCCTACAGATCTCATTTAACAATAAGAACGCAAAATGAAATAACGTCTTACTTAATTCAAAATGAATGAAGGTCCATATTTTATCTACTCGTATAAACCACACAGTAACAGAACTTAAATATAATAAAATATTTATCTCATAAAATTGGTACAAGATAATCTTCAGTACAATCCATCTTTGTAATATTTGTATCTTCTTTCTCTCTTTTCTCGTCTTAAGAGACAAATATAAATAGACAATAAGAGAAAAACATAACCATTATGAATTATGGTGTATTTTTCTCTTAAATCACTTCGTTTTTCACTGTGAGTTAGAGAAATTAGATAAGGAAGAATTAAGTATAGAAATTGGAAATTACATGAATAAATAGGTAGGCCCTTTTTTTATCTAGCTACACAGCTGCAAGGCAGAAAGAATCTGAGCGTATTAACACTCCGTTCAACGGAGTGAGTTAACACCTTGTTCTCTATGCAGTTCCTAATTTTCGAGACAATGTGCGAAGAAATCAAAATATTCCATTTTTTCGGGTGGAAATTGAACCCTCAGTCGTCTTGCTTACAGTCAGATAGTGTGCTGCTAGGCCATGACGGAACGTATGAACCAAAAAAATCTATCACATAATAATAAACCTATTAATGGTAGAAAAATAAAAATAAATAATCTGACTAAAGCTTATTTCTGTATCAAAAATCCTAGCATAGTAAACAAAAATAAAAACACAGTCTTGATTTTCCTATTCTGTTCCTTATATTGTTCTATGTAATAAAAAAATTGGATGAATATTCTCTATGAACTTTCAGCTTGCGCCTTTGCTATTAGATATCTTGATATTTTATTTCACAAGATATTCTCGTGAAGTTGTCTTCTATAACAAAGGAATATATATATTATAGGGCGTATTTGTATCTTGCAAGTAAAGTAACTTCGACATAGCTGACACTGAATGACAAAAAATATAGCAGGAACTGTTACCAAGAAATCAGATTTTGTGACATAACCGACATTGATCTTGCACCTGGATCCTATAGAAATATTTATCTTAAATATAAGTTCTGGAATTTTGTACTATACTACATCTAGGAAATGAAAATAACCTAAATATAAACATGTCTCCGAATGTGGATTGAATCCACAATCCAAGCATAGCGATCCATGTAAACGAGTATACGTGTTGATGAAAAGCGCTAATCTCAGGAACCAGTGGTTTGATTAAATAAATATACCTATATTGGATAGCTCATTTGCCGAGGAAGGCTAAAGGCTCTATTAGATTGCGTAAAAGCTAAAATTGATACATCAATTGGCAACCGATTACCTACTAACCAAATATTATTCTCAATTTGTCTATTTCATATTTAAAATTAAGATCTATAAGACACGTATGTTTCTTAAAAAAACCTAGAGGATATTTCGAAATTATTTAATTAAATGATTGTAAATGTCCATATATCAATATACAGCAGTTTAAATATATAATCTATTGATATTACGTTAATAAGACCTTATATAAATATTATTCCCTCTTAACACAATTAGTTATTAATACAATATATTATGGTAATTCCCCAATGTGTTACGGTATTAATGTTTCAGTGAATTAATAGCAAACAAATTAAATTATCATACATTTATTATAGGGTTTAATTGAGCTGAAGCTTATATTATACACTAGTGACTACATGCAACTTTGTTTGCATGGACTTTATAGTCACGCCATGCTACTTTCATATACTACCTGTAGTAATTTAAGCTTACAGAAAGTAGCTGATTAAAAGTATATACTCAGGGTTACCTGAGTAGAGATCAAACTCTCTTTAAAATCATGACAATTATAGTCAGATTGCTGTGTTGCTGCGTCACGTTGTTTTTTTTTTATTTGTCAATGAAAATTTCCCACCATACTAAACAGCTTTTGCTAAGGCGTCATTTTTATAATAATAAAAAGAAAGCTGGTAGCTGGTAAAGTTGTTTATCAAATATTCTAAATCATTAATTTCTTGAGCTATACAAATTGCCAATCACGTAGAATGTTTTGCACTCGACAACATTTCATAATTTCTTATAATTTTGCTGGTTTGTTATGATTGTTCATTATATATTTCAGATCTTCAATTTTTATATTTCAATGAAAAATTCTCATAACGCTCAATAACTTTTGTTGCAAACGCACTTAGTTATTTCTTATAATTAAAATTAAATATCCTACCCACGCTGAACAAATAAAAAAAAATTTTTTTCAAATCTTTCTAGTAGATTATATATGCATGCTTTTTTATATTACCAAATGATTTTTTCATAAAAATATTATATCTAGAAAATAAGATTTTAAAGTTATTAATACCGCTCATTCGGTGCAACAATGACTTTATTATATATTTTTTTCCATACTGTTCATATATTATTAAAAATCTATAATCTTTTCAACTCTTACGATTATCACGTCAAATGTCGACCCTACATCACCAGTCTAAACGTAATAAAACGTGGGGTTGACCTCAATTTTACATAAATGACTTCGCAAGCCCCGCGCAGCGCCTTTGTCAAATTTGTCAAGTCAAACAAGATTTGATTACCCAGGGATGATTTGAATGGCAAATAGCTTACTAATTAATTGTTTACGTGACGTTACGAGCTCCGCCAGGTATTCTACGTTGTCTAATTGAATCAAGTTTGGACGAGTTTTGTTTTTGTCACATGTCAGAGTTATACTCGTATTGTAATAATGTTGTAGCATAGATAAATTTATGTAATAACTTTTGCGATTTTATAAAAAGACTTGTAGTTCCATCGTTACGCAGTAAGGCTCTCTCTCTTCTCTCTCTCTATATATATATATTTATATACAAACAAAAAGGTAGTTACCAGACTATAAAATACAAATAATTTATTTTGCCGCATGGGAATTGAAATAACGACCGGCATGTTTAAAGTCAGACTTTGCTACTAAAATCGTACTCTGAATTACAAAACCAGATGGACGTTTTAAATTTAATTATATTAAGATCTGGGCTAAATTAAATCAACACTAAATGCTTTTAAATAAACAGAGAATTAAATAGAATTAGTTTTTACAAACAAATAAAATTCTACAGCCCGTTATATTTATTGTGGCGTTTTATTTTCTTTCAAAATATTATTGTATATACAGGTGTGGTTTTCTTTACCACTTTTAGCGAAAGCACAGTTTTAAATAATCTACAAAAGTATAATACAATTAAAACTTAAAATATATTACCGCATAAATGCCTTAAGCTCGTTACAAGGCAGATGTATCATTACATACACATCGTGCGATCGTCAACACACAAAGTCAATGGATATACTGAAAACTCAATCAGTTTTCTCAAACAAAAAGTAGAGAACAGAGTGTCTAAATACTATTTTTCATAGCTAGAAGCTAAAAAACTTAAAGAAATGAGCGTTAAATTCCACAGTAATACAGCTATCTTAATTAGCAGTTACACGTAACACAAATCTGTTAATTGTCATACAAATGATAATTTAATTAAATTGTCCTTTACTGTGAAACACTAGTATTTGCATACCCGTGTTTAGAACAGGATATCTGGTAACGCAATACTAGTAATTTAACTGATCTATGTTGGGCTACAGTATAAATAATTCATCTATGCCTCAATAAAACTTGTCTATTCTGTGACTATCTTAAGCCTATAAATATCCACGTGGCCATTTGTGTCGTACAAGCGTGCAACTCTAAAGGCCAAAAGTTGTGGATTCGATTTCCACGAGTAAAATAAAAAGTAAATTTTATATATTGTAAAAGACAGACACTTCGTTCTCATTAAGACACTTCAGGCACCAGAGCTAAGAAATGAAAAAATAACATATTTAATTTCCCTAATTTCCTCACTTTTATCTCATATACTTCTCACTTCCTTTCCCTTTAATTTAATATCACCATAAATTACCAAAAAAAACGCTTATTCATTTCAATATTCTTTTCTTCGGGGACAATTTGAAAATAATTCATTGAGTGCCTACCAATATGAATTACGTGCTACGGACGCTACGAACTTATGTGCTACGTGCTACAAGATGCTACGGCGTCACGTTCCTCAAATATATTATGTAAAAATGCTGTGGCAAATATATATTATTACTACGGTACTTAAATGTTTTTTTATGTAAATTGACTCTACGTTATTATCTTGTATAAATATAATAAGTAATTTATACAAAAATTATGAGTTGATCGATTCCCACTCGAAAACAACACAATGCCTACAGAATTCTTTAATTAAATATGAAAATAATATTTAAAACCATCTTATTATCTAAAGCATACAACTTATAAAACATGTTTTTTTACTTTCACGTTGTATCCCGCACTTGGCAGGATATGCAGTACTCCAGGCATTCCGTTCGTCCGTAGTGTCCAGACATCTTCCCCACGCAGACCTCACCTTGCCAGGAACTCAATGTGGTGTTTTGTCTAGTTACCAAAGCGAGGAAATGAAAATAACCTCTTTTCCTGGGTTGATATCAAACTTAAAACCGTCGTATTTACAATCAAACGTCGTATTTGCACCATCACGGTCTCAATAAACTCGACTGAAATTTAATATTAGAAATTTCAAGATGTAATAAATAGTCTTTATTGTTAGCATTTATTGCAGCTTAGGCAACTTTAATTTAGCAAAATTACAACATAATAAGCTTAGTGCTTAAATCAATATACTTATATAAAAAAAATATTTATAGACGTCTAGACGGTACTTACTAGAGATTTTGAATATTGTGGACCTATTTTTACTACGTCTGGATAATATTTCTTATTATTTACATAATATATTTATTTATAAAGAAACTTTGTTGAAATTACATTTGTAGTATAACAAATTAGAAAGATAAATTTGCAAAACTTCTGTTTCTCCTGACTCGAACTCTACGGAAAGTATTAAAAATATGTTGTTTTTCGACGTCATATGAATTTTCTTTGGTATTCTCGACTTTAATCTAACATTACAAATTGCAAACATCCATACCATAACTAACATGTGTAGGTCAATAATATAATTAATTAAAACAATATTATAAATATAATTTATAATATTTTTTTAATTTATAGTTTACGATTTCAGTTCAGTTGTTAATTTATGTCTAGTTTAACATCATTATTAACAAATAGCAAAAGGTCTCTTTATATGTAATAGTGACACATATTTAAATTACTTTGAACCTCCGTAAGGACAAAGAGATCCAATTAAGTTGCTTTTCGACCGTAACTAATGCACACGCCTTTAATACGGACACACTTGTAGAGCTCGCATGGATGACAGAATTACAAGATGCGATGAATATTTGAATAAAAACGGCCAAGAGCGAGTCGGATTTACCTAGGAAGGGTTCCGTAGCATTAAACAAAAATATATCTGACGAACACTACCATTATATTGATATAATCAATATAATGGTAGTACTCTTGATATGCTATTTTTAACTGACATCATAAAGGCGGGGTTTCAATTAGATTTATCATATTTCTTAAACTATGAAATCAAGTTTATTCCCGTTTTAAGTTTTCATTGAATTTTATAACCCCGTTTTATATAATTTTTCCCTCTGGAAAAGGGGACTTGATCACTTTAAAAGCTTTGCTCACAAAGTCTTAACATAATCAAAAATCTTGCTTAGAAATACAGTATGCTCTCTCGAATTTCTTTTTGTTAGTTAAATATAGTTACATTATATAGAGTGCTAATAGGGTAATTTGAAGTGCTTCAAAGATTTTCCTTACTATGCCATTTTGTAGGCTTCTAAAATACATCTACTTTCCAAATTTAAATTGTTCAGTACCCATATTATCAGAGTAAAGTGACTGTGACATAAGGACGGGCGGACGGACAGACAGACGAATATGACAAAATTATATCTCGGGTTGGCTAGGGAACCCTAAAAATGGAAATAATCCATTCCATTGCTGGAACGGATTCTCATTTGACACAACAATAACGTATTTGCACTTTAAAAAATTGCAAGACACAATCATAGTTTGAAAATAGTATTTCTGCATACATTGACGTATCGACTGTTTAGAGTTGTAAACTTGTTAACNTTTT
>HE667986.1:0-64049 GCA_000313835.2 Heliconius melpomene melpomene | reverse complement strand
CGGTTATACTATTATCAATCACAGAATGATTCAACTGTATAAAGAAAAATTATATGCACATTAACATAATGAAAAAACATATTTTACGATCCTAATATTTATTTTAATAACAATGACGTCAAGAATTATAACTATAGGGCGATAGTTCACCTAACTATAAAATGTATTTATTTACTTATGTAAAATGTTAAATGTCATTGCTGAGTATTAGAAAATATGGAAAATTATAACAATTATTTATAAAAATTTAATAAACCAGTCTTATGATCTCATTTCCTCATCAATGCGCAATCGCCTTGAAGTCACTATGTATTTAATTTTGCAAGGTGAATGTAGGTAAACGTACAAAAAAGAAGAATAATGTCCCTCCTGGAGAGTAAATTATGAGACTTCACAATACGTACGTAAATTTTAATAGGAAACATTATAATAAACGAGTCCATTAGCGCGTAACCATAAAAAAAATAAGTACTTACGTATTGCGCTATGTGTAATAGAAACAGACACCCGAAGATGGATGGTAGAAATCTTCGCAAAACCGTTTCACTGACGCCACCCATTGTTTTGTTAACTTCACTATATTATTTAACGACCAGATTGTTACTATATCATAATTGTACAACACAACGACTTATTAAAAATGGAGTCTATATAATTCTCTAATTATTGTTGTATCACAAATGTATAATTCACATATCCTCCATTCCTCGACTGAGCTCAATTTACCACAGACAGATTATTTAGTATTTATTTAAAATAGTGCTGCCAGTACTAGACGAACTTTTTCCTTAAAAATATTAATTATAATTAAATTTAGGGTAACTGTAAATAAAATGTTATATTATGCTGTATATATAAAATTTCATATAAAGATGTTTTATTAATTTAATTTTTATTCATTTTCTTTTGTATCATAAGTTATTTAATCCGTGCTAAATATGCTTAGATATTATTTTCAAAAAAGACTACAAGAAAGCTACTACAATTTTTTTACTTCACTCTTTTCAATATATGAATTACGAAATATTAGAAGGTGCATCTATACAGGGAAATAAAATTATGCTAACATTTACTAAAACGCTATATTTTCTTCTCCTAAGAATAGAATCGCTACCTCCATAGCTAACTACTATAAATCTAAACATCATAAATGATCTTATAAACATTCTGGTAACTACTACAGCATAATATATATACACTAGTAAATATCCTCTGAAAATTTTAAAAGTATAAACAATTAATACATAGTAACATATAATTTAATAATATGTTCTTTAACAATTATAACGAATTTGTTACTGAGCGTCCTTTATCTGTAGCAAACTAATCCTACGCATCGTATATTTGTTTATTCTGTGCAATTTTAAAGTCACAATCAGTAAATGAAAAATGAGTAAATGTGTTCTGTGGTCACAATTTACAAGTAGTTAAACAATAACAAAGTTGCATCGATTTAAAATAAGAGTAAATAGGAAATTGTAGTATCTGCAAATAAACTTGTTAAATAACAAAACCAAAAGCGTAGAAAACTAACAAGAACACAAATTTACTTCATAAATTATGTTTTCATAGATGAAGATATTTTTTATAATTTTTACCATTTTACTCTTTTATTAATATTAAAAAAAACGGTTTTAACTCAAAATATGGAAGAGAAGAAAAGGCAAAGGTGTATATATGTTACAGCTCGTCAAAAAAAGAAACTTATAGAATTAATGAATAAACATCCTGAATTAATTTCATGCAAAGTAACACAGGATTTTAACTATGGAGACTCACATAAATTGTGGCAAAGCATTGCAAATGAATGTAATGGTATACCAGGTGCAAAGAAAACTTGGCGGCAATGGCGAAAAGTATGATTTGTTTATAAAAAATATATCATAAATTATTATTTGATGTATCATAAATTTAAAATATGGTTTTAATAATTTTCAGACATGGCATGATATACGATCTAAAACTAAGAAAAAACAAGCAGAAATAAATGGAGAATTGCCAATTTCAAGTGTGTTATTAGCATCTGAAGAGCAAGGTGCTTTGGATGTAAAAAACAATTCATGTAACGAGGATTACCATAGAACACCAGAATTTGTACCTCTAAGTGATAATCAACATGATATATTCAGTGAAGAGATGTCTGCCTTTATCAGTGAACCTGAGTCACCACCAGAATCTAAAGTTTTTACACATGAACATAAAACTTCCAAGTTAGAACTAAGTAGTTCAAAACATAGTCAGAAAAAATCTGAAAACTGCTATTTTAACTGTGATGTCTTAGCAGCCCAAGAGCAAAGGAAAATACAAATAAAAGAAGATTATTTAAATTTTAAAAAAGATTATTTAAAACAAAAGCTAAAACTATTAAAAGAACAAACTGAGGCATTGAAGAGTATAGCTAAAGAGCTTTCAAAATAATTAATTATAACACTGATTTTTTTAACTTATATTTATGATACTTGTTAAGGGTACTTTTTTAGCTCCACATTCTATCTTGCATTTAGCATGATAGGCAGAGTATGAAACACTCCACCTGTATGTTAAGTAGTGGAACACAACTTGCTTTGTGTTGCTACCATTGGGAGAAAAAACATTTATTTTCCTGAATGGAATCAAACCTGCAACCATAGTTTTTATAAACAAACTCAACTGCTAACTGTACATGTTTTGATAATTATATAATATTGTTTCCATTTATGGAGGAATCTCATTTGACTATATTTTATAAAATTGTGATATATTTGTAACTTATATTTTCAACTCTTATTCCTTATTTCCTATGATTTTTTAAATAAAAGACATTTCTCTATAAATGCAAAATGGTTGTCTATTAATTATAAATTTGTTCATGTTGACAATATTTAATTTTCTTCATAAGCTAAATAAAATAATATCTCATATTAAGTTGTTGTAATTTAATTAAATATTTTAAGCAAACTGCAATTATCATAAATGAGAATATAAGAAATTATTGGCTCCTTTTCTTTATGTCTGTTGTCATTATTTAATGACTGTTTAGGTTTTTATATTTTATTAATTATGTACCAATGTATTACCAATTGATATTAAAATAAAACAAAAATCAACAATATTCATATGAGTTTATTATACAATGTTAATGTTTTAAAAATATGGCATTATTTATTAGAGGCTTTTGTAACTCAGGGGCACAAGCGTGACTGTAAACAAGACGGTTGTGGATTCGATTCCCACTCAGGGAATGAAATATTTAATTAACGGAAGTGTTTGAAAGAAGTGTCTTTATTACTTACCCAGTCATAGTCTCTGTCTACCCTGTTAGGTGCGGGGAATCGCGTGAAGCTTAAAACATATTTTTACTTAAATCAAAAACAGTTTTATAGATTTTTAAAATAAAAAGGTGTAAAAGGAAATGTTTTTTTTTTATTATAAGTAAAATTATGGAATTGGGTACTATACGTACGGGATAGGATAAATAAAGTTGTATGTATTACGTTATTTTGTATTTCAGTAAATCAGCTTTGAATATCTATTATTTACGTGTAAATTATAAAGATTGTAATTTATGTATAATACATTTCATATTTCTCCTAAACTAAGTTACGGTATGTAGGTAGCTACTGTGGTTCTTGAATCAGAATTGTTGATAAGTATTAAGTTGTATATAGTATGTATTAATTATCTGTTACATTTATATTTTATTTTAAAAAATCTATTTGACAATTGACATTGACGTTACGTATTAATATAATTATTTGAGATCCATAAAGTTTTATATTATAAACAGAATTTAATAACTAAATATTTATTATCAAATTTAAATTCAGTGCATATTAATATAACTTTAAATATATAAAGTACAGAAGTGAAATTTCTATATTTAAGGAAACATTTGTGATGTATCATAAAGATTACAGTAATTTTGTGCGTCCAACACCATCTGATAGGGCCAATGTACCACATACTTCTTCACTACGGGGTGATGAGGCTAGTAAACTATATTTACAAGAAGTAGGACATCTCTTAAGTTCTCAGCGTTTAAAGGAAACAAGTAAAAATATTAAGTGTGCAAAAAAAGTTTTACCTAAGATAAAATCTGATGAAAGTGAATTATCTAGTCTTCAGTTATTTAGCAGTGTACAGAATAATGATTTTAATAAATTACGACAGTATTTAGACAGTCATCCAGAGAAAATAAACATTGTTGATGAATTTGGGTGGAGTTTACTTATGATAGCATGTCAAGCTAATTCTATTGAAACTGTGAAAGAACTTCTTAAACGTGGAATTGACACTTTTATCAGAGATAAGGCTGGAAATTCAGCTCGAAGTTTAGTTATTAAAAATAGTAACATAAGTCTAGTAAACATTTTTTCAGAACACAATAAATCTATCAGGGCTCAAACTAAAACATCTACAGATAAACAACATAGAAATAAAAGTTTAAAAGAGAGATATAAATGTGAAATATGTGACAATAATTTATATGATGATAAACAAGAACACTTGTCATCTACAATACACAATATAAATGCAAGTAAAGGTAAAAAAATACCAGTATGCTATGGTATTCCTGAATCAAATAAAGGTTTTCAGCTTATGTTACAATTTGGTTGGAATAAAGAAGATGGTTTAGGTCCTAATGGGTCTGGTAACAAATACCCTATTAGAACCATTAAAAAGAATGATAGAAACGGGCTTGGTCTAAAGAAAAGCAAGCAAATTGTAAATATAAAAGAAGAATTACAGCAGCAAAAGAGCAAATGTAAATGGAAAAAAGATCGGGACAATAATAGACAAATGGAAATAAATTTTAGGAGACAATTTTATTGATTGATTTCTGTTTTATAAAAAATATATATTTTTTTAAGATTTGGGTTTTTTATATCAGCCGTTTTTGTATGTCTAGTTGATTCTAAAATTTCTTTTTTATTGTACATTTATTTGATTGTTTTTTACTTATTTAATTTCTACATTTCCCAAGCATTACATTATTTTATCATATGTAGGGATGATTACAAAATTTTAATGTGTTAAATATTATTTAAAGTATTATTATAGCTTAGTTTATAAATGGAACCACTGTCTAAACAAGGAAGAGTTAGGAAAACTGCAAGGCTAGGGGCCTTTGGAAAATTTAAAAAAAAACATAAATGTAGTATAACTTAAAATAGTGTTTTTTTTTTTGTCTTTTAATTTGATCACACAAATCTCAGAAACAGTTTAACCAATTCCAAAACCAGTTTTCACTTTTGTTCTGGTCAGCTTCTCTTAATATTTACCGTTTGTTTTATTTGAAATGGTTCACAAACAAAAATTTGTAATAGTTTAAAGAATTATGGTCGAAAAAATTGCTTTAACTGTTTTATTGAAAGGTCTCAATATCAATAAAATAAGAAAATCAATAAAAGATATTATAAAAGGCACAGTTATTTAATAATAGGAAATTAAAGGTTTTACTTGAGGTTTTATGTAAAAATGTGCATCAACTGCAAAAAATATTTTATTAAAGGTAAACAAACCTGGAGTAAGAAAAATATACTTTCAAAATAAAAACTTGTATAAGCATAACAATGATCTTCCATATTCATCTTAATAAAAATAAATACAAATATTAGCTAAATTTATTTGTGGCATTCTGTCAAGAATTATCTGTCTAGCACATTTTCCTTATATTATAATATTTTATTACAGTTTATATAAAATCTGAATTACATTTATATGTAATTGCAGTTATATAACAGGTTTAAACTTTGTTACACTTAATAGGATACTTATTTATTATCTATAATACAATTGTTATATTGGATATCTACAGTAGAAAATGGGCAACCATCAGAGATTAGGAGCTACCCAGTCAAGGAATTTGACAGCTAATTCAAAACCCACAAAGCAAGCAGCATTCGCTGGAAATGCTCGCAGCATTACAGGAGTAACACCTTTGTACAGAGCTTTGGGTCCTTCTCTTTCCATCAATTGCTTAAAAACATCACGCATTCCTTTAGGATATGTACCCTCAGGGGCAGTTTGTAATCTGCTTTTTAAAACATCAGCAGGCATGGCTACCAGCCAGTTAGCTATTCCGGCACATCCACCAGCAACAATTGTTGCGGCCATTTTGATTTTGGCACTAGCATCTTGTGGCACAAGCAACTCTTTCACCCATTCATATGTCATAAAGTACATGCCACTAGCTGGCACATCCCGTAAGATGGTGGCAACACTGCCTTTGTAAATGCTTCTTATGCCACCTTCTGCATATAACTGTCTGGCACAGTCTAGCATGCCCTTATACTTTTGGGGCACATTTCCACCTTGTTGGATTTGTAACAAGCATTTTATTCTTTCACCAGGAGCCATTATAGAGGTAGTGAAAATGCCAGAGAATGCACCCGCGGCAAACAATTCCGGTTTTGTAAGAACCTGATTTTCATCAGATTTAATTAGTTTTTTACCTACTCCAAAGCCAAAGAAACTAATTGCAAATATGGGTGCCACTCCTGTTAATGGAGCTGACATACCTTTGTAGAGTCCACGGAATCCTTCTTTTTGTATAGTTTTTTTAAAACAGTCCAGCGTACCATTGTATAAGGCTATTTCACCTGCTTGAGGAAGGGGCATAGTTTGTAATCTTACTTTAACTGTATCCATAGGATGCCCCGCTAAAACGGTACATACACCGCCAAAACCACCACTTAAAAAATATTTAATAGGGCTGCTATTTTCCGACATTTTGATATGATTATTGATACGGAAGAGAAAGGAAAGTCCACGAATACACTCGCACAGGTGTCGAGTTATTCATTTAAAATTAAAATGTCAAAATTCAAAGTCCAAGTTTACAATCAACCCACCAATGCAAGTGTCACTGTCACTGTCCTCAGAATCACAGATAGTAACTAAGTTTTATAATTCATATCGTAAAGGATAACGGATCATCTTATGGTACGGTACTTAGAAAAGTATAAAATAGTAATCTTTTTGTCAACACTAGTGTAATTATTTTCACAGTTTTAACGTCTTGATATTATTCGGTGATTGTTACTGTTGTTTTGTATTATATTATAGCGTAATTCATTTTGTTAATGTTCCTTTTTCCCCGACTGCTAAAGAAGGATTATATATCTTTATTCTATATATTCTTTACTGTCAAATTGTCAACGTCAAATTATAATTTAAATCTACGGATGTCGTCAACATCATATCTTTGTCAAAAATCAAAATATTGCTGATTTATAATTTAGCATATCCATAAGACAAGAATCTATATAATGATATGATAAATGTGATTATTTTAAATGTATTAACAAATTTACATCTTGAAAATATAATATGACCTGCACAAAAGAAGAAATAGAAAGAAAACGACTAGCTGCTGTTCAAAAGAGACAAATCAGCCTAATTAAAGTTCCTAATAGTATATCATCCTCATCCCTAGATTCTAAAATAGGTCCTGTGAAGAAGCAAAATATTGGTACCCATGTCTCCTTTCACCCTTACATGAAAAATATTAAAAATGATAATAATATTTCATCCTCTTCTAAAATAGTGACAGGAAAATTTAACAACTCTCAAAAATTATAAAAAAGTGATCCAAGAAAATGTTGAGCATAACAATTCTGAATCCAGTAGAGAGTGGAATCATCTTTTCCAATCAAAGCAAAGTCTCAGCCAAGTTGTAAATGCGAAAGCTTATCTAATATCTGAAAACAGATTTGAAGTCTCCATATCTGAATTTTGCATGCCACTAATAAATATATTTAAATCAATGCCATCAGGACAATTTGGTAACAATAACACTGTTATATTATTTTAATTATTAATTAATGTAATTGCTTTTATATTATACCCAATTTGAATTTTTTATTGAAAAATTAAAGATATATATTTTCTGCTCTGTTTATATGTGCATCAGTAGAGTAAGCAGAGAGAAATGAGTGTCAAGATACTTAGTTCTCCACTTTTTACTTTATTCTGTACTTCAATTTTCAGTTCTTGTAGCTAAGAAATGAGAATATTTCATTTCCCCAAAGGGGATCCAGCCCGCTACTATCACATTTACACTCAAACACTAATCCACTGCACCAATGATCAGTAAAAAATATAAATATATTACATATAGTGTGAATTTATTAAAGGAATACTTCATATTTTTTATTTATTTGCTATTTTAAATCACTTTTTTATGCTTTGTCTGCAGATGCTAAGACTAAATTATGGAACTTCTCCATAGATGATTATCAAGAGTTTTTATCAAAAACTGCTCAACTGGAGCCACATGTAGTTGTTAATCCATTGCCTCAGTTTGTTTTAAAGGTGCTTATGTTATAAGTATTTTTTTAGTTTTTCATTAACAAAAAATCTTAATCCTTTTTACGAATACTTTATTCTATATTCATTTGTAAATGTTCTAAATTCTTATTACATGGAAATGATCTATCAAATTGCATGTGAGGTAAAATGTAAATAAAGAAAAAAAAGTTCCTTAAACTTTTATTTTGCTTTTTTATTTCTATTTAGTTTTTATAGCAAAAGATTTCCCACTTATGTTTCTACTTCTAGCAGTTAGCAGTACTGTTCTTATGTTGTCTTTTTCTTTTCCTTTTTGTTAAAAATTAAAGAAGATTGAAAATAAGATACTGTTTTGCATTTGTTTTCTTACATGTCAACTGTTTATAAATAATTATTAAAAGTAAAAAAAAAATTAAGCTGTCTGTTATATTCAATTTCTAATAAGTTTTAAAGGGTTATATATGTTCTACAGACATTGTTATATAGTATTATTTACACCACCATCAGTAATAACTTCAATAGTTATTTTTATAAAATAGATTAACTCCATTAATTGTGACCTACAAAGTAACCTTTTGCTGGTTTGTTCACCTATCATCTCACAGCTCACTGAATAGTTACTTATTTAAATATATTATTTAAATTAAATTATAATATATATTATTTAAATTAAACTAAAATATAATAATATTTAACTCTTTACAGATACTAAAATTTGAAATACAAGATCCTAATACTGTGGACTTACTACCTATAGAAGAAACTCTCAGAAATAAATTAATGCCATTCCAGCAAGATGGAGTAAGGTATACAGAAACTAATTATAATACAGTAGATAAATGATTATATAGGATTCAATATTTAAAAAATAAAAAAAAAGTATTTTTCTAAATAACTAAATAAATATTTCAAGTTGAAGTCAATAGTAATTATATAATTTAAATGGATATATTTTTTATATAAACTGACTGAAATTAAATGTAAAGGCACACTTGCAAAAATACAATAGTGAAAACTGCACTAAAATCAGTTAAGTAGTTTTCGAGATTAATCTGCACAACACACAGACAAGCAGACAATATTTTCAAAAATCATTGTTTTGAGTTGTTTATATTAATATATGCCACCAATAATAGATTTTATTCATAATTATTTTATGTACAGACAGCAATCAGTTGCAATCCCATTATATACATATAGATATCAAAACGTTGGGTTTCCAAAGAGGTTTACTTTTGGGAAACTTAACACCTTTAAAGTATGTAAAAGTCGTGACAAAATAAAAGCTATCATATTAAAATCATTCATAGATTCGGTATAGCTCGTCGTGGGCGCTGTATGATAGCTGATGAGATGGGCTTGGGAAAGACGTTTCAAGGGTTGGCCATAGCGAGTTATTATAGACGGGATTGGCCTTTACTTATTGTTACTACGTCTTCTATGAGGTAATGTTGATCGTTTAGTTTTTGTGTAGCATTTTTGTGTATTGTCATGACCACTAAACGCGATGGTTCTGGGTTCAATTCTCACTTGAAATAAATTATTTTATATTTTGATTTCCTCGCTTTGGTAACAAGGCGACCCACCGCTTCAAGAATTCGGCGGAAATTAGGGAAGAAAAGTGACTAAAAGGGAACGACCTAACATTAGGTTCCCAGGTTTCCTAACATGAAGACAAAAATAGTCTTTAATGGAGTGGATCAATATCTACCAAAGTACAATAGTTTCTTTATTATTTAGCTTCTTCTTTGCTATTGTTTTTTAATTCATTTAACAAAAAATTGTTATATTATAATAATATTTATAGAGAAACTTGGCAGAGTAAAATTCACGAATTACTACCGTCCGTGCCGATGTCGAACATAGCGACACTGGCCAACAGTAAAGATGGTCAAATTGTTGCTGATAAACAGGTATAATATAATAGTTGTATATATTTTTTAGCTTCACGCCGTATCCCGCACACAGTAGGGTAATTTAGTGTCAAGACAATCCGATTCCCATTTTCCTTCAAATTCATGAGCCACCAGACACCAGAGCAAAGAAACGAAAATATTAAATATTTTATTTTCTAAAGTGGATATATACAAAACTTGTGTGTGTTTGTCACCCTATTTCTCCGAAAGGACTGGAAGGAAATTTTATTTTTTTTACTTAATTTTATCGAAAATACTCATCTAATATGTACTATTCTGTATTTTTCAGACTGAAGTAGTCATAACTAGCTTTAAAATATCGAGTACTCACAAGGAGTTGTTGCAGAAGAAGAAATTTGGTGTTGTTATTATAGTAAGTATATTAGGAAATTATTTATTATAACCACAACAAAACTTTGAACGTAGTGACATTTGAACTGGCGCATCCTTGGAGACGTCCAAGAGTCCGGACAACTAAGCTATATGTTCATTAAACGTATAATTCATTTATTCATCATTAAAAATTTAATATTCGTTTTTTATAAATGTACAGATTTTTCGCGGAAATGAAATATTTAATATTTCATCAAAAACGGAGTATCTTAATGCTATGTTACCATGTTCCTTCTGTCTACCCACGGACATATATAGAGATATTTTCTGGCTAGGCAGGGCAGGGCTGGCCATTAGCTTTGAATATGTTTGTTTGTGTAAAATTACTTTTTGAAGTTTTCAGGGCAAATTTTTTGGTACATGGGTTTAAGAAAAGAGGGAGGTCACCCTCTCCCTTTTTTTACGCCCATGTGCCCATCTGCTATATGAGGAAAACAGCGTGAAGCTAAAAAAATAATAATAATTACTTATTCACAGGACGAATCTCACAATTTAAAATCTTACAAAGCCCGATGCACCACAACCATAATGAGCATAGCCACTAAATGCTCCCGAGTGGTCCTACTCTCCGGCACTCCCGCCCTCAGCCGACCCTCAGAATTATATACGCAACTGGCACTGATAGAGAATAGTGTGTTTAATTCCTATAACTCTTATATACAGTTTGGTGAGTTGTTTTTTTGTGTGTTTTTGATTGTGATTTATTTGTTTTTTTGTTGTGGGAAAAATAATTAAATTTCATTGTCCCATTGTTAAATCAACACTTTTAAAAGTATTTAAAAAAATATTTCAGGCCGGTCGTGGTACAGTGGCACTAGTGCGCGACTGTAACCGCGACTGGTTATGGGCTCGATCCCTACTTATGAAAATGAAATATATATTTAAATTTATATATTTTTTTCTTCGTTCTGGTAAAGGCAAAGCGCGGCATTGGGTTCCGCCCCTCAACACGAATTGCCTCCAGAATTTGTCGTAAAATTAGAAAGGAAGTGTCTTAACACTAGGTTCCTTCTCCTGGCTCAAGAGGCTCAGAGGGACTCTGTGCTTTCATCTTTGTACATTTTCAAAGGAATAATAGATTGTAAATTTTCTTTCAGGTGTAAGGTATTGTGATGGTAAACAAAATAATTTCGGTTGGGACATGTCGGGGGAGTCCAATCTTGGTGAATTACAAATAATATTGCGTAAACGTTTCTTAATACGAAGGACTAAGGATGAAGTGCTTACGGATTTGGGGCAAATTACTAGGTGAGTATGTTTGTGTGTATTTAATAATGTTGTGTGTGCTCAGCATCTGTGTTTCCGAATTCGATTACCACATGGGGAAATTAACTATTATGTTCAATTATATATTTTTTTTCAAATACAGTACTCTATTTAAAGAGACAGTAAACTTTACCTAAAACATATTTAATTTTACTGTTCTTTATTTCTTTTTATATATCCACTAGTGCGCCCGGACGCGGCTACGCCCGCGAAAATATAAGCCTAAATCATTAAAATAAGTTAAAAAATAATAATAAGTGGAGATTTATTATTAGAAAAAATATCTGAGTAACCGAAATGAACAAACCAAAGAAGTAAAAGTAACTAAAGGAAATTCTTAATATTAGAAAAAAAACCTAAAGTTTACTGTGCGCGCGTACTAAACATTTTTCTATATTAAATAATTATTAATTTTTGCGAACAATATTAAATAAAATCTCAAATGATTAAAATTACGATATTTTAAGTGTATAACATCGGTATAGATAACCGAACTGAGATAAATTAATTATAAGCAGCAAATAATTACATAAAAATAATAGTAATTCGAAAATCTATAAAAATTTACAAAATCATCAAAGTCATCCGCCCGTTTGCGTCGGTCATACTCATATTATGCCGCCCGAAGGCTAGGTCATTTGGAATCAGTCACATCTTAATTATTTATTAGAATGTTATACAGTAAACTATAATTTCCATCTAGATGAAATGCTAAAAGTGACTATTATATTTATTTTCATAAGGATGAATATCAAATTATAGAAATCATCTAATTTTTGTTAATGATTTGTATAAAGAGATTTGTATAAATCTATATCGGCGCGCACCATGTATGCATTAAGCAAACTCACTGTGGGTGACGTTTTCTTAAAACAGCAAACTTTGCAAGCCGTTGCTTAGCAACGCGTAGCGACGATTGTTATTAACATGGCGGAATAAATTCCTTGTCAAATTAATTATTTTAATATATTGGTATATAACGAAAATATTACAAATATAGAAGAAAAAAAAAGTATCCTATGTTCATCCCGGGACCCTCAAGTATCTCTATATGAGTATTTTATCACAATTAAATTAGCGGTTTGGCCCTGATTGCGGAAAAGACAGACAGACAGACAGGCAGACAGACAGACAGACAGACAGACAGACAGACAGACAGACAGACAGAGTTACTTTCGAATTTATAATATAGGTATGGATAATATTTACAATTAAATTCACATGGCACATTACAGAATTGATTTCATGCACATATGTCAAATACGTAGAAAAAGAAACTCGATTATCCGATCCTCAACTATACGTATTACGATACAATACAACCGCGAGCAATTTGGTAAATTAAATATGCACACGAATTAGTGTAATTTTAATTTTATTTAATTTTTAATTTATAAATGTAATAACATTATATACAACATAAGCACAAAATGCCGCTTGTTTTCATACATTCGGTTATCCGAATGCGATAAGAAATAGTCCGGTTAATCGAGATTCTACTATATATTAAAATAAACAAAACATCTTTCCAACAGAGAAACAGTGATGTTGGATCAATCACTATTAGATTACACAAAGGAAGATAAAAACAGCTTAACGCAAATGGCGGAAACCTACAATAAATCTGTCTCTTTAGAGAAACACGCGGCGTTGCTTACGTATTTCAGTAGGTCGGCCTCGGTTAAAATACCTGCTGTTTGGTGTGTACTTTGATTGTTTTTTTAATTTTTCATTGTTGTAAACGCTATGGTGTTGGTTCGAATTTAACTTATGGATTGTTATTAATATTTTTATTTTTAATCAATTCTTTTAAGTCAATTACTTACTTTTGTAAAATTTATTTACAATATTTACATTTACTTATACCAAATATTTTATCATTATTTTATTTATACCATTAATAATAATAATTATATTCCAGTAAATACATAAAGCAACTATTAAAAGAATACCCTGATAAATTCCTCGTTTTCGCGCATCATCGCGCCATGATAGATGCGTTATGTGACACGTTGGTGGAAACAAAGACTAAATATATATGCATAGTGGGTTCAACGCCAGCTAATACTAGAGCTGTGAGTATGCTTGTTTAATATGCATTTTTCAGATTTCAGAATACAATTGTATCTTATTTCATAATCCTATGTCCGCAAAAGTTTCATAAAAAGGAGTACAAAATTTTTGCTTCCGATATTATACTGTAGAAATAAAAAAACACTTGATGCTAAGTAAACACGACAAGTTGTGGTAACTCTTATAACGCAATGCATCCAGAATTCGGCAGAAAGTCTTAATGGGAACGAAGTGTCTTAATGCTAGCTTCCCCTCTGACTACCCTGATTTTTTTAAATTTATTTCCCCTCGCCTCTAGGACCTAGTGGACAAGTTCCAGCACTCTGTGGACGTGCGGGCCGCTGTATTGTCCATCACAGCAGCAGGTGCAGGCATCACGCTCACGGCCGCCGGACTCGTGCTGTTCGCGGAGCTGCACTGGAACCCCGGAGTGAGTGCGTGTGTGCGTGCGCGTGTTTGTGTTTGTGCGTGCGCACGTTTGCTATAAATATACATAAATAAATAATAAAATAAATCAGCTTTACGTCTGTCTTTAATCAGCCTGAAATAGCATCTTAGAATCCCAACAGAAATAAAATGAAAGAGAGAATAAAGTAAATATAATTCATTCTCTCAATTGAGAAACGACCCCACAACCGTCGCGTTTACAGTCACACAGTGTGCTGCAACGACACGACGGTCACTTAGACTAGTATTAAATATACGATTGATATGTAATTAACATATCAATAAAACTTAAACATAACATATATTTGTATACAGGTGTTAACACAAGCAGAGGCGCGTGCGCACCGCGTGGGTCGTGAGGGTGCAGTCCTGGCGCGCTACTTGCTGGCCCCCGCCACGGCCGACGACGCCATGTGGCCCATGTTACATGGGAAACTGCAGGTATTACTACAAAAAAAATAAATTAATGCCGTTATGGCTCAGTGGCACAAGCGACGGTTGTGTTTGATTGCGTGCGTAACGTGTATTGAACGCAGAGGCTTAGTGATGGGTGGGGGAGCAAGCATCATATTTAATTATCAAGTCTGAGCACACCGTTAGTACATCGCAGGCTCTAGCCAACATAAACGGTTTTCTCGTAATTATTATTTTAGTTACCCAACTACCCACATATGCCATGCGATTGTTAAACGATGTGTATTAATTAAATAAATTCTTTATTTTCTGGACGAAAATATTAATCTTATATATGTTTTCATAGGTCTTATATGGCGCTGGCCTCTCTGGGGAAAACTTTGAAGGCAGTACTGTGATGCATCAGGTGAGTACTCATATTAAGAATTAAACATAAAATAAAATATAAATTTAATCAAAACTACAAAAAAAAATTAAAATATTAAACATGATTTCAAATATCCCAAAAAACCTCAAAAATATAACCAAATTAATATCTCCTAATTACGTTTTATAGTATATTTTTTTTTAAAACAAAATATATCTTTTACAGGAAAGCAAAAACTCAATAACTCAATATCTGTCACCGAAACCGACTAAAAATAGAAACGATTATATACCAGGAACTAATATATTAAAATCCTCTCAAAAATTCAAAAATCAAGAAATAAATAATACACAAAATGACACACAAACAAAAACACAGAGTGACACAAATATTGTGTCACCACATTCATCGGATTCTATAGTGCTTGATGAAGTTGATGAATTCATCATGAACTATGATGAAGATGATGACCTTTTGGCGGGCCTTGACATTGACTTGTAAAACAATATCTATTATTCTACTCATATTATAAAAGAGAAAGTTTATGATTTTCACGCAGTAACTGCTGAATAGGTTCAGATGAAACTTGATACAGTAATCTCAAAAACTGCTTGACCAATTTAATTGCTACTTTCATTATTGTTTTTTGGCAAAGTTTCCTTCAATAAAAAATATATATCAATGTAAAAGTATTTTATTCGACATTTTTCTTCTTAAATGGCAGTTTTATTGACATTTAATTTTCATATTTATAATATTAGTAGAATAAGCAGGCTTGTTCTCTAAGATATGTTTAAGTTATTTATTTAATGTGTTGCTTTCTTTGTAAATACTGTAATAAACTGTAAATTGAAGACCTAGTGGTATTCAATGCCAACAACAATGGTAACATTCTCTTTCAGTCAGTTACTTAGATACCACTACACTGTAATAATACATTGAATTAATGAATATAAAAAAAAAGCCTTAACCAAACTAAACCTTAAAAAAATGAAACTTAATTTTGATATGTATTTTTTTCGTAATTTTATTGATGATTGATTATTTTTTGTGTAAAATTTTTGTAATTTAACTGTCGATATTAATCTTAAATAAACATTAATTTATAATAACTGTATTTTAGAAAATTAGGATAAACTGATAAAAGATATATAATATTGTTAATTTTTTGTAAAATATAATATTAGTACAAAGCTCTTTTATTCTTTTGTAGCTTCACACTGTACCTCTCGCAGAAGGAACCTTGGCGTTAGCGTTAAGACACTCCGTTCGTAAAGAGACACTTCCATTCCTCACTTTCTGCCGATTTCATTGCGTGTTGAGTGGCGGAACTCAACGCCACGCTTCGCTTCATCACATCATCAAAATCAGTTTACCCGGTCAAAAGTTCTAAGGTAACAAACATAAAAAAATCATACATTCGAATTAATAACTTCCTCCTTACTGAAGTCGGTTAAAGACAAATATTTGGGCGGTATCATGCAGGCGCCGACCGCCCCTGTGCAAATAGCCTACCATTTAGTTTTAGTTGGAATTGTTTTTATTTAGCATTCGAAGGTCGTAGTCGATGCTTCCAGACTCGGTCATAGGTATGTATAAAAGTAATAAGATATTTAAATAATAAAAATACTTTGATTGAGCTTGTAAGGACCAAATAACACAAGGTATATTTGTCATTGTCTGAAGTAAATAGAAATATTTTTTTCTATTGTTTTTGACAATTACATAATTTATTAACAACCCTTGAAAGACGAAAATGAATACTATACATATTAAAAATAATTTTAAAGACCACCGATTCACGTTTTGGCAAACTTGTTATATAAGCTTGGCTCACTCGATGCATCAATTGAGTTTGCCTAAATATTGAAATATATTATATAATATAATAACCCGGAATAAGTAATAATTACAGTAATGTATAATAATAATAGCAATAAATTAATGTGATTGCAACTAATACCTAAAAGATGAAGATTATTATAAAGTGCCATCAAAGGTCAAATTACCCTCTTAGATACATCGAATGATATAAATGTTCCAATTAAAACTCGACACATACTTTTAGTAACACATTTTTATTTTAATAATATAAAAAAACTAGACGGAAACAATTATATAAATTTAAATAACTTATGACAAAACAATAAGAAATTATTAATTACACGATCCATATTTGACAACAGTGAGGTCCTCCCCGGCGCACGTCATCATACACTCATTGCTGTAGGTGACACCGTCCGAGGCGCACACTGGGGCCTTTATTCTAGCGCAGGCGCATCTTGGAAGCTGACGTTTCTCTATTCTGCCATGGCCACACCTTCCTTCATATAATATATGTAAGTCTTCATTGGTTTCCCGAGCGCAGTTCAGCATGCATGGGTTGCTGTAGGTCTGGCGGTCTGTGCCACACACAGGCTTAGCTATACGAGTGCACGCACAGGCCGGCAACTCTGGTTCCTCTCGCTTTTGCCTGCATTCCCCATTGTGCCTCAATCCCACGGTCTTCTCACAATTTAAAGAACACTTATTGGGATAGGTGACACCATTAGTCCCGCAAACGGGTTTGTATTCCAAAGTACAGATGCACATTGGTGAGACAATGTCTTCACAGTGTCCTTTGCCGACCATGGTTAGTCCAGGGTTGGTTTCCTGCTGGCACCGCAACATGCACTCGTTGCTGTAGTTCTGCCCGTCTGAGCCGCACACTGGCTTCATCTCGCGCGTGCACACGCATGGCGGCAGCGCTGATGTCGATGATATGGATATCCCAACGAGGAGTAGAACACCTGGATAATTAAAATTTGTTAAAGATTATGCCTTTCATTTATTTTTTTACTGTCGATAATTAAATTAAAAAATATTTATAGCAGGCGGGCTTAACGTTCGAAGCATTATTATTTTTGACATTCTTTTAGCTTCATGCTATATCCCGCACAAAGTGGAGCTAAGTGGAGAGAACTTGGGCACCTAGTGTTAAGACACTCCGTTCTCATTAAGACACTTCCGTTCCCTACTTTCCGCCGAATTCTGATCATAGTGTGTTTTGAATGGCGCTATTCAATTCCGCTTTGTCTGGTTATCAGACCGAGGTAATGAAAATATGAAATATTTCATTTTCTCGAGTGGGAATTGAACCCACAACTTGTCGAGCTTGCTATCGCATAACATTAGCCTTATTTTCTTAACAACAAGCTTACGCGTTGATTGGTTAAAAAAATATTATTAGTTATGAGTCATCCTCATCAGAAGCAGTCAAGATAAAACAAATTAATTAAAAAAAATCTTTCCGCCATTTCTCTTTCTACATTAATTAATAAGCTATTGATTAAATAATAAACAATTATTATATTTATAATAAGTACGTAGAACATTTAATGCAGGTCTCAATTACGCAAGAGTTTATCTCGTCAATGGTATCTCGAGCGTGTTGTCTTAACTGAAGGCTATATTGATTAAATTGTATATTGAACATATATTGCACGTTGAGATCAAACTGACATACGTATATATATTATATAGGTAAATTTTACTTTGTTGGAACCTCATATGCACTAGTACCTATTAAGACACTCCGTTCCCCACTTTCCGCAGTATTCTTGAGGTATTGCGTGTTGAGTAGCGAAACTCATATGTACGTGGTGGTACTTTAAAATCTTTCATATACTTAACTTTTAATAAAAATGCTAAACATTTCTATTTCGATGTCCTTGTTAGTTTTACATTCAATGTCCACTATGGAGAGTAGTTATATAGAAAATATTTTATATGGCAGAACTTCTGCTACGTGAAATACAAAAGTAGTGTCAGAATAAAAAAAAGCACTGGGTATTACATACTGTTAAATTAATAAAAATAAATGAGCTTCACGCTGTATCCCGCACACAGCAGGGTGGGCAGAGGGAACCAGTGTTAAAACACTCCGTTCCCCACTTTCTGCCGAATTCTGGAGGCTTTGCGTGTTGAGTGGCAGAACTCAACGCCGCACTTTGTACATACTGTTTACTTTTAAAAAAACGATAAGTAATGTATTTGTTTTTTCTGTTGACTTTAAAGGTATAAGTAGCTTAATAAAAAATCTTGTTTCGAAAATAAAATTCTTCTAAATTTAATACAAGTTTATAATAAATTATTTCATTCAATTTATCAAAAATAATAATTTAAAATAGGTTAAAAACGATAATTTGGTTAAAAACTTAAAGAAGACTATATATTTCTAGTTAAATCCCAGAAAATAACAGTCTTAAAAGGGGGGCAAAATTTGGTAGTAAATCCTCTAGTTCAAGTGAGGTATCAGATGAAAGGGCGCTGACTAAGCTAAGCTTCAATTTCAGAAAACGCTCGAGACCTCTAGTTCTACACTTGTCCGATTTTTTATGAAAACGAAAATAAACAGTAATCAAAACAAACAAAGAATAATAAATTATGAAATATATAATATGAAGAAGTCTTACTACTATTTTCTAGCAGTGAACTTACATGACAAAGACCTCAAATTATTATGACCATTAAAAATACGTTATATATGTCATACACAAAATAATAATTTTAATAAATAAAAATACTTACCAAATCGGTATATCATTATGTATTTTTTTTAATAATAAAAGTTTAAATAAAATGCAAATCACTACAAAGCAATCACTCGAGGTGCTCTAGAATACTGAATGCTGGCCGTCGACGCTCTTTATATATGAAATAATATTTTCCCGCCAAGGTTCTGTTGTCAAAGTAAAATCCCATGCGTCAAGAAAACAAACTCTTCCCGCGAAAGCGCGTATTTATTTATATTATTATTCGTTACTTGGAAGTTGTAGGTACTTAAATAAAATAATTTTGTTTGTGTTTATTGATTATTTTAAATTTAAAGGATAAATAAAATGTCGTGAAAAACATAACCCTGTTTTGTACTTTTTGATAGATTCAATTTGCATTGCATTGTCGGTTATCTCATCGATCTCTGACCAATTTTGTAATGTACCAAATATCGGGGCGTCCCAATTTTTTTGCCGAAAAATGAAATATACCGAACACAACATGCAGAATCCCGCATTTTACAAGTATTCCATGAACTTTGATTTTTTTTATTTACCTACTAACAATTTCAGAGAAATATAACTAAATATATTCGTAAGTAATGTATGTACTTATGCGGTATACCTAACCACCCCAAAGATGTAACTGCCTTAAAGTATAAACCAAACAGTTTTGTTAAGTATAGTGACGTGTCCCTTTAAAACACTAAGAACATTGGAAACTTTAATAAAGACTCAAGCAAAATAAGGTAAGCAACAAAAACAATTGATTATTTCTATCTTATCCATTCATGATCCATCAATAAACGATCTTTTCCAAAAGTTAAAATCTGGCCCCGCTGATCTCTACCATATACCTACATAATATTATATGTTAAAAATATTTTAAGATTAATATTTTTTTAAGTAAGTATAAAGCAACATCCTTCAAAAGTGAGTTAAGTCCACAACTTATAAGTATAAACTGTTAAATAAATATTCACATGAATTTATAATACAACTCCAAAAGAACCTTGAGGTCGTCGTGAAGCAGGGGCATAAGCGTGTGACTGTAACGCGACTCTTGTGGGTTCGATTCTCACTCGGGGGAATTAATTATAATTTGTTTATATTTTCATTTTTTCTCTCTGATACCTAGGCAAAAGCGCGACGTTGAGTTTCGCCACTTAACATGCCTCGAAAATTCGACGGCAATTGGGGAACGGAGTGTCTTAACACCAGGATCCCTCTGCCTGCCCTGCTATACCACGCTATATGCGGGATAAACCGTAAAGCTGAAAGAAAACAGCATAATAAACTCAACATGCATTTATTAATATTATACGGATTTAGTAATAGACAATGACTATTTAAAGTCGTCATTAACCACAACACATAATAGCCAAAGTCAAAGTCAAAGTCAAAGTCAAAGTCAAAGTCAAAGTCAAAATATCTTTATTCCATAAAAATGTTTAACATTTACTTGGACATGTCATAAAGTAGAAAAAAAAATGCAAACTAAAAATAACAAAAAAAAATGTGCAATTTTGACTTGAAAAAAGCCCGTTCAAATGGTTGAGCTCATGAGAAGATACAGGCAAAGAAACTCATGGCCACTCTTTTTAAATGCCAACATTTGTTACAAATTACAATTAACAATTTTAACTTAAAAATGAGCAACTCATTTCCAAACATCTTTATCGCGAACATAATCTTTAACAGAGTAATATGCTTTTTGGCAGAGCCTGTGCTTTACCACTTTTTTAAATTTGTTCAGTGATAAATTAACCACGTCGTTTGGAAGTTTGTTATAAAAGTGTATACTTTGACCTACGAATGAGTGAGATACTTTATGGAGCCTAGAGAAGGGCACAGCAAGCTTATTTTTATTTCTTAAATTATGTTGATGGAGGTCACTGTTTTTATTAAATTTATTAATATTTTTATGCACATATACTAAGTTATCGTAAATATATTGGGAGTGTAGTGTGAGGATGTTAAAGTCTTTGAATTTATTTCTTAGTGACTCCCGTGGACCCATTTTATAGACTGCTCGGACAGCCCGTTTTTGGAGCACAAAAATGGTATCTATGTCAGCGGCACTGCCCCAAAGTAATAGGCCGTAAGACATAATGCTAAAACTATTGTTTCATTATTATTTTAATATAATTCTATGTACCTATATTTTTCCAAGTTTTTCAAGGAAAAGCAACACATATAGATGAACAAAATAAATATTTGTTCTATTAATATAAAAATTCTTAACCGAGTAGATAATATAAATTACTCACCGATTTTCAAACAATGAATGTTTTTAAATTAATTAATAATAAAAATAACACCACAAACTATGTTATGTTTTACCTACTTGGAAAAATAAATATAGGTGGTGTTAAAATGTAATAAATCTTTAATTATCAAAGAATTAAAGAATAATATATAGAATAGAATTAAGAAATTTTCAAAGAATATCATTCGGAACTAATCCTTACCTATTTTTTTTAGCTTTACAATGTGTCTTTCAAAAGCAGGATAGGCAACGGAAACCTGGGAATCTAATGTGAAGACATACCGACCCCTTTAAGACATTTTTATTCCCCCCTATCCTTAAAATTGCGCTCTCTTAATATTATCATTCCCTCAAGTAGAAATCGATACAACCATACTGTTTAGACAGTAACTTTAGAAAATCTGACAACTCATAGATTCAATTTTTTTTTGATAAAATATTTAATGTACAGACTACAGAGTTTTCTTCTTTTACTGTTCTACTATTATATTATACCTAGATTAGATATAGAGGATATGAACTTGCACCCACGTGTGACCTATGAACTTACAATCGTCGTGTATAAATGAGGCGCAGTTGAGACTCGTCTTATTGTTTTTATTTATATTACATGCAGTAAACAATTTTTCTCTTTTATTTATATCTATTTTATTGGAAATTGAAACTTTTTTTTAATATGTAATTATAATGGTACTTTTATAATGTTTTTCATCTTTTATAATAAAAAATATATATGAACGTCTATATCTATTCTGACGGTTCTAAACTGCGCTATAACAGTATTAATCATACTTCATCATAAAAAAAATGAAAATAGCGGGTTTTGAAGCCGCACTTAAGTTGTATTGTAACAAGCGTATAGGCTGGATATACCGCAACGTATAGCTTAGTGGTCAGAGGACTTGGACGTTTCCTCACATGCACAGGTTCAAATCCTGTTACCTCCACATTTTTAATACGGGATAATTGGATGTCTATTATCTACGTGATTAATAATAGAATAGGTACCTAGGTGATAATAATATAGCACGTTAATGAGTTTTATGATTTATTATGGGTTTACTTTATGTAAATTTATTGTCTAACTACTTATGGGTACTTTTTTTAGCTTCCCGCTGTATCCCGCACAAAGCAGGGTGGACAGAGGGAATCTAGTGTTGAGACTCTCTGTTCTCCATTTTCCGCCAAATTCTAGAGGCATTGCGTCATGAGTCTCAGAACTCAACGCCGCGCTTCACCTCGAAACCAGAGCAAAGAAATGAAAGTTCTCTTCTTAAAATATTTCTAAGAGTAATGTATTAGTATTAAATATACACAATAATATAAATATTTTTATTTATATTGGTATGTATACTTAACGTTAATAAACGGTCCTTGAAGTGTTTTTCATGAGACAGTTTATTTCCATCTCCATGTCAAAGTTGTTTGACCGAAGAAGGACTTTCGCTTGAGCGATAAAAATATTGAATAACTCTTTATTTATATACCATTTAACACAAATGTCATGGAGACACTTAATACGCAATGCCTCCAGAAATCGACGGAAAATGCTGAATGGAGTGTTTTAACACTAGGTTCCCTCTGCCTACCCTTCTTTGTGCGGGGGTGAAGCTAAATTACTAAGCTTTGCGCAGTGAAACAAGATTTAGTGCGGAAGTTATGAGTTCCATGGTTACTCGAGGGAAGAAATATTTTTGTTCCCTCGCTCTGATAAGCAACCAAGCACCAAGCACGGCGTTTTATTCCACGAAATGTCTTGAAAATTAAGCAAAAAATAAATATTTATATATATTTATGGTTCTGCAAAATTGTATTATATTTATAATATACTTATATGAGATAATCTATGTAAATTAGCACTTTAAAATATTACAAACGTTGCCGCTCTACTTAGCGTAAAATGATGTGATAAAGCTATGGTTTTTCCATTATAGCATTAGTTAATGCATTTCCTTATTGATCCTAGAGTTGGTTCAGCAACAACTGTGGCAATGTCTTTGTAGATTTTATTTAATTAGAAATATTTTTAATATGAAAGTTATTTATCTAATAGTATCCGCGTGTAAATTAATTTTTACTTTGCCCTGTTTTTGTTTGAATACCGAATTTGATATTAATTTTATATTTTATTGTACTTTTTTTTCAGCTTCATAGTAGGCATAGGAAACCTAGTGTTAGGACATTCCGTTTCACACTTTCGGCCGAATTGTGTAGGCATAGCATGTTGAGTGCAGAACTCAGCGCCGGGCTGAGAAATGAAAATATAGATTTAAATAAATATTTTCATTTCCTCAAATGGGGATCGAACCTTCAATCAATCGCGTTTACATTCCCACGCCTATGCCATAACTGACCTCTTAACTATACTTAAATGCTAAAATTTGGATTATCAGGTTAATAAAGTAATATAAATTCAATTTAGTAATATTCTGCACTCTGTAGTGTACCTATAGCTATGAACATTTTTTTCCTCAATACAAAACAAGTAATTTGGGTCGCTAATAAATAAATTACATCATTTAACAGGCTAAAATGACATACTTCCTCCTTCAATCCATTTATGCTGTTCCCAAAAGTCTGAATTGAGAAGACAAACGTTATTACATACGAGAGCTGAAGATGCAAATGTAAAGGAAAATGTTATTGAAATTGTAAGAAAAAAACCATTACAAAGTTATTTTTGTAGTTAGATTTGTCAATTTTTATTAATTATATTTCCCGTTGACCTATTATAATCCTGAAATTGGTACGGAAGTGACTGTGGGTGAATCCGACTCGCACTTAACCGTTTTTTTTACCATAATTTTAGAACAGAAAATAGGTATACAGAATTACTACGCCATAATAGAATTACTTTCTTAAAAGACGGTCGATCTGGTCTTATTTACGACGGGATGCAGTTTTTTTGCAAAATACAGATCCAAAATTCACACTAACATGGCTTTTCGTTATTAGGTTAGGCCATATCTGTAACTGAAAAATGATCTAAAAACTAATTTACTTAAATATATATTGTACATTATTTACAAACATTACTTATATTCTATAAATAAACCATATTAACTTGAAAATGAAGGAAAATCCAAATGATCTCTTCTCAACACTTCCCACCTTCAACAATGACAGAACTGTAATTAAACTTAATTGCGATCGGTACAAAGGTGTTTGTTTACCATAGTAATATCCTTTTTCACTATAGGTATACGTGAATATATTATAATTTAAATATTTTTTTTATTTCTGTATTCCTACCATTTTGTTGGGAAAGCAGAGAAAATTTTTTGATAAACCACACATATAACAAAAAAATGATGTTATCTTTGTAATCCTTGATGTAAGTACCTATTCAAAAAGTAATTACAATAATACAAATTTCACAGAAAAAAAATAAAATCAGTAAAGCCAGTCGCGGCGCAGGGACGTAAAGTGTTATTGTAAACGCGACTGGTTCTCGGTTCGATCCCCACTCGAGAAAATGAAATATTTACTTAAATTTATATTTTCTTTATTTCGCTCTGGTGTCGAGGCAAAGTGCGGCGTTGAGCACCGCCACCAAAAACGCCTTCCGCCGCCTTAATGCCTTCAGATTTTGGCGGAAAGTGGGAAACGGAGTGTCACAACACTAGGTTCCCTCTGCCTACCCTGCTGTTTGCGGGATACAGCGTGACGCGGATTTCACACAAATACTAAAGAAGAATTGATGAGGAAAAAAATCGAGATCTTCCTTAGGTATTTTCTGTCTACCGTACAATTAATGAAAAATAAATAGAATTATATATATTTTTTAATCGTGTTGTAATTACCAAATCAATGCGGACTACTTATATAATTAGGGCGGGTTAAGATTGATAAGGATTTACGCAATTTAAAAAATAGGCTAAGGCTAAGAACAAAAATTATGATTTTTTTCATCTTCACGCTGTATCCCCCATGTAGTTTAGATAGAGAGAGCCTAGTGCTAAAACACTCCACTCTTAGAAAAACTCTATTTTGCCTCGACACCAGGGTTAGGTTAGTCAGGGATATTTCATTTCTTCGAGTCGAGATTGAATCCACGACCTGACACGTTTACAGGCATACGCTTGTGCCCCTGCGCCAAGACTGGCCCCCATTTTACTGATTTTATTCGTATACTGCAATTCTTATATACTTATTTACGTAGATTATAAGATATTATTATTAGAGGTGAATAAGAAGTGATTACATTAAAACAGCAACCATCGCTTGGAAATTTACGTAGGCAACTCTGTCTGTTTATAAAAAACACTTCTATATACAAATGCTATGAGGAAAATAGTATCAGGTATTTAGATCCACTGCTATAAAAAGTAAAATTAACTAAAAGATTAAATACTCATAATAATATTAATTTCGTCAGACAAATAAAACAGAATATTTACCTTTATATCATTTATTTGATATAAAGGTAAATATTCTGTCTGCAGGAAGCGGAGAACGGAGTGTCTTAGCACTAGGTCCCCTCTGCCTACCCTGCTGTGTGCGTGATACAGCGTGAAGCTGATTTACATTTTCATATACCATCATTTAACCGTAACGCAACAGAATAATTTAAATATTTTAGTTCATATATCTTATTTCTATGTGCAGTTGAAGTAAAAAGGGAAAACTAAACGTAAAACCCAAAGCAAATATTTAACGCCGACTATTTGCAAGAGCACTCTGTAACTAGGCCTTTGAGTATATTTGCATTATATTATAAAGAGAATATTATCGATTGAATGTATGTAATTACCTATACATTTGGACTCGGCAATGAATAAGATAGGAGGATAGGGTGTTCAAATCCGCAATCTGTAAATTACCTAATATATCTATTTATATTAAATTCGATATTAAATATGTATATTTTTGTAGGTCTTATCTTCACTTCTTACTTCTTCTTCTTATTCGAGCTATATTTTTTTTACATTTTCATATAGAATCCAAAAATTACGTTTTTCGAAGATTTACTTAATGACGAGGCCGTCGTGACGCGTTACATTCAAACACTTGTGGCACAAGCACGCGACGATTGCGGGTACGATTCCCACTTGGGGGAATGAATTATTGTTTATTAATATTGTTATTTCTTCGCTCTGGTGCCCAGGCAAAAAATTTGGCGGATAATGAAGAATATTTTTTTTTTTCAAGAAATAGAACAAGACAAAAACAAGAAAAAGAATAAGAAATTTTCCATACATTTTTCTGCTATAACCGGGATGTTTCTTTTAATGTTTCGTAAAGTAAATAACTATAGTATAAATTTTCGTCAGCGACAGTGTGCGGTGAGCGGTGGTAACCCCCGTTCACCGCTGCCTCAGATACGACGGAGATTGAAACAATTGACGTATGTCAAAAAATCGTAATTATTGACGTAAGTCGAAATGACTTATTAGCTCGATGACTCAAGACATGTTTGTAAAATCAAATATTTTTTTTAATTTGTATATTTTGAGCTCTGGCCAGTCGTGGCGCAGGCCAATCGTGACAGTAAACGCGACAGGTTATGGATTCGATTCTCACTCGAGGAAATGAAATATTTTTTCATTTCATTTCTTCGCTCTTCCTCTAGAATTCGACGGGAAACGAGGTGTCTAAACACTACGCTACCTGTGCCTACTCTGCTACATGGAAAATAGAGGGTGAAGCTGAAAAAATCTAAAAGTAAATAACGTTTTTACCGTCATACGTAAGATTCTACCTACACAAGCGTTCCATGACGAATTCTTTTAAATTGAAACACTAAAGTAAATTATATATACTTAATATAACTTGTTCTCGCACTTAGTTACAATTATTAATAATAATAATAGTTTACGCTTTGTTAGCCGTAATTTCCATTATTGCATTTAACTGCGCGAGACTAACATGACAATATTGTTGTTTTAAATACAAGTTAAATATGTTTTGCTTTTAGCACTAAGAGCTTAGTGTTTATAAAGTAGACCGTAAAGTCTTATTTGTTATTCTTTTATTAATAATATAATATAATAGTAGATTTACATATATAATTAGTTGAGAACATACGTATACACGTATAATGTATAACTTATATTTTTAATTTTATAGAATTGTAGACTATTTTTATTTGAATAAATAAATAAAACTGGTTACAAAAAATATTACAATAAATAATGAGGTATTTTAGGGAATACTCCAGAAAATAAGGTAAAGAAGCCAGTCTTGCCTTGTTCTTGACAAGGCAAGACTGGTGTCTAACAATCGTCTTAATCGTCTTAATCGTCTCCATGGAGTGTCTTACCATTATATGCCAAATTCCCTCTGCCTACACTGCTTTTTGCCCTTATTACCCTGCTGTTACCCTCGATTTGCAGAGCTAAAAAAACAAGTAGAAAAAAAATCCTACGCCTCTAGTCTAATATGGTATCTGGGATCCCTGGGATCTCAGTCTGTAGTCTTTTATCACCTAATTGTAAAATCACTCAATTACCACCTCCAATAACAATTCATATTTGATCTTGTCACAATTTATCTTTAATTATTTACTACAAAAGGAAATAGCCATCTAAGGTCAGATATTGGCTTTAGTGTTTACGTTGGTGCAGTACGATCAACAAGTCTTGGCTGCTTTAGGGCGTAACCTAAGGAAGTTAGTTCACTCAGGAAGAAAATATTCAAAAGTAAGAAAAATCGTAAAATATCCGTCTACCGCTAACTTCACAGCGGCCTCGACTTGTTGCCCGTACTATACCTACATAATGAAGAAACGATTGAAGGCCTTGAAGTCGTCTGCACGCTGCACGGTCAGGCTCAGGATACTCGACAGAAGTGCTAATTATAAGTACTTATGAAGTAGCACATCCTTTATCTTATAAACGAATGTGTTTATATAAACCTAATATTTTTAAATAAATAGTAAAGAAAATGTAAATGTATTAAAATATATATGTTTTTGGTTGATCACAATATTACAAAGTAATCCAAATAATATCAAAATTTAAAGTAATGTTCTTAAAAAGCATTTTATATTTTGTTACTAGCGGCCCGCTCGCGGTTGCACCCGCGTGAACTATGTTATTATTAATTTCTGTCTCCATGACTACGTCCTAGTGACGTCTATGCAAAATTTGAGACTCCTAGCATTTGTAGTAAAGAAGTTTCGTACAAACTTTCGACCCCAAAAACAACCCTTTAGAAGTCGAATATTGCAAATTCCGTCTTAGCGAGCACCTACGTCCTATAAGTAACTCCTATGCAAAATTTGAGATTCCTAGCACATGTAGTTCCTGAGATTTCGTGATGAGTGAGTGACCTTTCGATTTTATATATATAGATTTACCATTAGAACCTTTATTTCAAACTAAAAAAATGGATAAATAATAAATTAAATACTAATTATTTAAATTGTTGGTTGGTTGATTTGATTATAATTTGTTGATATTTTCATTTCTTCGCTCTGATAGGTATAACAAGTCAACTACCAAGCAATACACAATGCCTCAAAAATTCGGTGGAAAGTGGGGAAGAGAGTGTTAACACTTAGTTTCCCTACTTCAGCCTATCCTGTCACATACAGCGTGAAACAGAAAAAATTGTGAATAAAAATGGTATCACGGCACGGTTGAAAGAACAACGAATCGAGTGAATCGGAAAATGTGTTATTTTTAATAGGCTTGTGTACTTCGATTTATTAAAACAAAACTCGTCTGACACCCAGGTTTAGTCTCAAAATCTGGAGAAACTAATAACGAAGTAAAGATATAATGTATTTCTTCCGATTTTTAAGCTATATTAAAGATAATATGAGAGTATGGAGTTTTTAATAAATTTTAAAATCATTAAATCCAATACATGTAGGTACAAAGAGGCGATCATTGTCGATAGACATAACGCCAGGTTTTTTACCTATTCGCCATTTGAACGGGAATGCGTATAAAATATAAATTAGCTATTATATATTTATACCGCTGCGGGTAATACCTGTGACCATTCCTCGTTCGGCTAAAACGAGACATTTTAGGGTGGTTTACGTTTTTTTACGATAGCATTCGTTTATCTAAATATTGCTTTCGTTTTTTAGGCATAATTGTTTACACTGACACTATATCAATAATTAAATATTTCCGTTTTTTGTGGACTATTCCATTCAGTTACCTTTTAAAAATAGAGTACTACGATAAACGCGGAGAAACTTGTTACAAGGAACCAAATTTACGGGACCTACATACGTCCTATATATCTTCCGGGACACAGGGGCGCACAAGCGAAGAACGGGACAGTCCCGTTCAAAACGGGACGTCTGGTCACGTTAGTAATACCTACATCGAGTGATAAACAAAACAATAGCGCTACAACGCTCGTAAGTATCCGGTACTTCAGTTAAATACTCCAAGATCCAGGCCGTTAAAGTTAGTTTATAACTTGCTGATAATCTGGCGGAAATAGATAAACCTTTCGTTGGTATAAAACACATCAGAAAATGGTACAGAGAAAGTGTTTCGCCGGCGAAACGAGTGCACCGACGTGTTAGAGGGAAATCTTATTTATATTTACCTTACTTACCATGGATTATAGAGTTGGTAAGTTTTTTTTTTTCAATTTGTTATGGTAATTGTATTGTTTTATTCATTGTAATGTGTATTTAAAAAAATCTTTGCAATCTATATGAGGAAATTGGAATATTGGATATTTTCTTATAACTATTTTTGTATACGATTTAAATTCATATTGGATCTTGAAAATATTGTTACAGTTTTTGTATTTTTCTTATTTTTTTAAGATAGTTCATATTTATATTAAATTTCGAAATAAAGAAACGGTTGGAAAAATTTTACATTTTCAAAGAGAAGCGTGACATTACCCAATTCTGCTTTCCATTATTTTATAGAAAATACAAAAAGCTGCAAATTTCATTATAATATGTATCATCTATTATTAATAACTTATCAATATATAAAGTACTTCAAAAATATCTCTTTACAGTATCATTATTAATGATCTTGGCGACGTCATGCCTCTGCGCGCCTGGACCGAGGGCCCTGTCCTGCCCCTGCCCCAAAATATACCTGCCCCTATGCGCATCTGATGGAAATACCTACAACAATAGGTGCGAGTTCGAGTGCCGCGCCAAGCAAGTCAGGAATGGCGATCAACTGTTTGTTATAGACGATGATCGCTGTGATAGATAGAAGGTATTTATTTATTTAATACGTTATTACACATTTACATTAACTTAATAATAAAATAAATAAAAGAAAAACAAAGGAAGAATATGATGTAAACACTCGGCACTCCCTTAAATTACAAAAAAAACTATTGTGTTGATTATAATATAAGATATTTCTTCAACCTAAACTAGAAATTATTATTTTTTTTATATTGGAAATATAAAACATTTTCAATAAAATATATCCTTTTACACAATATATTTTAACGTCAGACAAGTAATTACTATTTAGATTGTTTAGAAACCATACTAATAAATAAATAAATAAAAAAGATTGTCTATTATATTATATTTTATAATACATTTTCATTTATGAAATAATTTTGTTGAAATCATTTGTTGATTGATGTTTTTTTTGTATTTTCTAGTTTACTGTGTATGAGCCAAGCAAACAGTTGCAGTCTTTAATTTTACAATTAAAGAAAATTTATCATATTTATTTTGGAAATTAAGAATTCAATTTACATAAAAAAAGGTACACCAAAATATCCATGCCAGTTAGAAATTTGTGTATATAACCAATAAATACATTTATAACCAATAGATGTAATTATTAATATTATTTATTATATTTATAATAGAAATCTAGAATAAGTCTTTAATAAAATAAATACCATATAATAAAAAAAACATTGTTAAATATAATAAATACAACAACATAGTTTTTGTTTTAATTTGTATAAATTCACATCACCCTATTATTAAAAATACTGTATTAATAAATAATTAAATGTAGAGAAGAAACTATTTAGCATTACATACATTCACCATGATGGTATATGGGAATGGATGCAGGAAGAGGAGCTCACAGTAGTGTCTGGGATTTGAAACATTGTACCTTGGCAGGACAATAGAGGTGAGCATTAGGATCAGTTCAGATTAAACATGGCTTGCAAGTCCCAGGCACTGCTCTTAGCCACTACCTGTAATACCATTGTTATTAATCCATTACAACTATAGTTTAGATGGCATTAATTCTTCTAAAGTAAACCTTTTTCGTGTAAAATCAGGGTTGTATAAGTCACTCGGTAAAAAGCATTGCAAAAAAAGATGTGTAATAAGTCCAGTGATACCCCAAATCTTGTGTTTCTTATGCATAAATACTGGTGTTAAAAGTCCATCAGATTTCAAATGAGCATGCTTGCTTGTGTCACAAAATTCTGACATTGGTACCGAAAATACTTCATCAACTTCATAAATATTTATGTTTAAATTATCAACACTTACTTCCTTTATTATGCCAACAACTGGTGTAATTAACATATCTTTATTGGCACCTTGAACTGGTGGCATTTCACACCAAATATCTACCAATTGTGTAGGAACTCCAATTTCCTCCTCGGTCTCTCTCAATGCTGCGTCAAAAACTGATTCATTTTCTTCCAATTTTCCTCCTGGAAAAGATACTTGACCACTATGGCTTTTTAATCTCATAGATCTTAGAGTAAACAATAAATGCAATTCACCATCTTTTAAAAAGAGAGGTACTAACACAGCGGCTTTATTTTTTGGTGTTATATTAATTCCAGTAAATACTGGTAAATCTTTTAAACGTGATATACATGTTTCTTTCGCAATGTTCGATAACAATTCTTGTGGCGATAGCGACATAGTTTTTACTTCTTAAATAATAGCCGAGGATTTTAATTTAATAACGTCAGTATACATTAATTTCTTTTATTTAATTCACTTTATATACAAGGTAAAAATTTTGCACTTTGAATTCAATGATAAGAGATATGTCAAAGATATGTCAAAATCAGCTGCTGATAACAAGTATTTGATGAGTAAATTACTACAATGACTGCGGTATTTTAATTACTGAACTGTACTAACAATAATATTTTAATAATGTCATCAAAATATTACTACTCTTCTAATTAATAAATTAAATTGACTTTAACTGAAAATTCTATACTATTTAGCTGAAATACTAGCGTTCAATATTTTTGTATTTGTTCATTCATTTTTACATTATTCTTAACTATTTCATATTATTCTGCCCTGAAATATTTCATAAATTGCAATTTCATAAGGCTTTATGACTGCATTATTATTATTATTATTATTAAATATTTTTATTTATACCACGATAATAAACAGTATTGCAAAATATCAGCTGATCTGTCAAATTTGACTGTGACATGGACTATGGACTTAGTGGTTATTGGCTGATGCAAATTTTGATAATGGATTTTGTTAGTGTAAAATAAATTATAAATTAAATTATATACTTGATCCTATATACTATTAAGTAATAAATATGATTATTACCAGTATTTGATTAAAATAATTAATCATTCAATACAAAACATGAGTAAAACAAATTTTAGCGTCCAAACAATATTTTCCCTTGCATCTCGCGAAAAATGTATAACCAATATAAAGAAATTCCGAGTGCCTGCAATGAATAAGAATTTTAAAATATCTACCGCTAGTGCAGCTGTGTTAGTGCCTCTTTGTAGTGTAAATAACATCCCTTCGTTATTGTATACAGTACGATCAATGCAATTAAAGAGTCACAGCGGCCAAATATCTTTTCCTGGAGGTAAAACTGATAAGGACGAAAAACCTGTTGACACAGCCTTAAGAGAAACACAAGAAGAAATTGGATTACTGCCAGAAAAAATAGATATATGGGGATGTTTGCCTCCTCTACCAGGTAGGAACTATAAAATTATGATTACGCCTGTCGTAGGCCATATTACAGATTTGAAAGACGAAGATTTGCATATAAATGAAAAAGAAGTTTTTGATGTATTCACGGTTCCTTTAGAAACATTATGTGATCCTGCAAACCAATTTTACACTCAGTATAAAAATGGATTTATATTACCAGTGTTTGTGTCTAAAGACTATAAGATTTGGGGTATCACAGCTTATATAACTCATATATTTTTGAGCTGTTTATTTTCTAGGGACGTATATAGAAATGAATGGACCAAAAAAAAAATGGAGATTAAAGAATTGACAAATGAAGATGATTAACAGTAGTTATCAAAATATAGTAATTATTTTATTATATACATGATTGTTTTTAAAATAAAGAATTATTTTATTATGTGTAAATTTTTTATTTAAAAGTACAAAAGCTACACAATATCACAAGCAAAGTTATAGATTACATATAAGAAGCTTTCAGCGTACATTATTTGGCAATATCTATGATTAATATTAAATAAACTTAAAAAAAGATAAATGAACTATAACTTTCCATAAGAAAATAAGAAACCAATGTGAAAAAATAAAAAGAAAATAATAAAAAAGGAAATAAAAGGTATAAAAATAAATAAAACACAAATAAAAAAAATAATAATATTAATCCAGGTTTATTCCTTAACATTTACATTAAAATCTAATATTAATATTTTATACATCGTCCAATTGACATGTTGATGTCTCTCGCCCTTGTCTGTTGTGTACTATAAGTAAATGATTCAAAATAACAATCTATATAAAATCAACAATATTAAGATACTTGATTTAGAAAAAAGTAAAAAAAAATATCCTTTTTAATTTTAGAAAAGTATTTTTCATTCCTAAATGTGGAATTAACATATTAAAAATATTGAAATATTTGTAGATTATATACAGATTGCTATTATTATATGTAATACAATAAAAAAATAATGTTGCAGGATCTGTTAGGTGGTATAATTTAAAGCATAACTATATGTTATGACCAGGTCATTATTATTATAAAATATGAATTATTATCTATATATGTATATAAATCAATTATTTTTACATTATATTATTTTCAGTAAGAATTTCTAATAAAAGTCCTAGAAAATGTGTTACACTACTGTAAAAAATGTGTGGTTTTTTATTGGTTTTTTATTACAATAAATTTCTTATATATATAAACCAATTGTGATTTTAAAAAGCTTAATTGAGACGGTTTTATATAGAATACATAATATAAAAAGATAAGTACTTATAACTACCTTCAAAAAGGTAACTTTGAAGCAGGCAAGAGCATTCAATATGCTTCATACAAATAAGTAATAAATATAAGTAAATTGTTGTAAATACCAAAATGTGTACAGGCAGAGGTTTTTCTTTAAAATGTTTCAAAAACTAACTTAGCCTAAATTATAAATCAATTTTTAAAAAATACTGCAATAACCAATTAATTAGTTCCTTATATAAATATAATTTGTGAATATAATACAAGAATGTCAATGTTGATTCGTTGTGTTTGAACACATGCTAAAACTAATTAAGATAAATATAATTTAGAGAACATACATATAAACTTTTCAACATAGCAAACTCAAACCCGCACATCAGTAACATTCCAATCGCACTTACCACTAGGCCATGTGTACGTGGATTTGAATCCTGTTAAGTTATAAGTTACAATTTTTTATATCAAAAAGTATATTTTGCTATCCTTAGTGTGGTATTATCACTTACAAAAAGAAAAATATGTTATGTCTTACAAAAAATATATGCAATCTATCAGTGACCTCTGCCAGTAGAATGTTGGCAAAAAAAAACAATATATTTAATAATAATTCAACCGAAATGGCCATTCACCTCGTCATTTAAAAAAAACTAGAGACGGCGTAAATAATCGTCCATAATCAAAACAGAAGAGAAAAAAAAGTAAAATTAATTTTTTTATCTACAACCTAAAATTTTCAATACCAAAATTTCGATTGCACCAAACCATTCAATCTTTAAGATTTACTGTATTACCAACTTACAGGAAAAAAATACAAAAAAAAATACTATGCCAGAGGGTTGGCAATAAAATATATTAAGTAAATAAATAATTTGTCGTCTTGAATATGTTTAAGGAATATCGGTCATTAAGTTTCATAGTTAGGACGATAGTCCAAATTATTGGCAAATGACAAAAACAGTTCATATCCTATTTTTAATTTACTGTTTATTATTGCTAATGTCGTCGACGTCGACGGGAATGGATGTTGTGAACGTCGGCGTTTCGAGTTCTTCGTGCTTCTTCATCTTCAATGCCTAGAATTCAAATATTTGATTATAGTAAAAACAATAAGTTGGTAAAACATATACGCAGCATTAGAAAACAAACAGATTTTATTTAAAAAAAAAGGATAATTTTACGATAAGGATAAATTTTAAGTAAAACATCACCACACCACAATACCTTTTAGAACTTTAGAGAATTGTCAAAATAAATTTTAATAATTGTTTTACTAAAAGTATAAAAGAATAAAGTAATTACAATAAAATAAAACGTTAATACTATATTATTAACATAAAGTCACCATAACCATTTAATGAAAATTTAACAAAGACATGAATTAATACGTCAATAAGCAAATGTTTCGTGAAATGATAGATTTCTGTGCGATATATTGATTTATTCATTGTATTTTTTTTAAAACCACTGAATATAAGAAAATATGTCAATATGTAGGTTAATGCAAAGTGGAACTTTTTAATGTTAAGATCAATTCAATTCAGTGTAGCCAACTTTAAAGTTTATTTTAATAATAAGTAATAACTTATTTTTTTCTAACTACCTTCTTATTTCATCGAAGTATTGTAAACAATATTTTGTTACTATTTTAAAATAAGGTTTCTATTTTCAAAAATATACAATTTTTAATTGATGAGCAATATGAAAAAATAATATGGTAAATTTTAATAGGTCCAAAACTAAAAGAGTTATCAACAAGCCAATGTGTTTCTTCTACAAAAAAAACAGATTAAAAATAAAATTCCCCAATCAAAAATAATTCCTTCGTTAACGTCACAATATCATAATGTTGGCCACACTGACACAAAGGCGTGTACACACAAAATCAAATATGGCGCGACGTCACAAACGCAACGTACCGTCGGCTCCTCTTTGCGTTGTCGCGTCAGCGTCGGTGACATGATCAAACCTTTTGTCGCTAACTGTAGTAAGGAGTACAAATAGAAAATACCAGCTTCACGCTATATCCCGCATTAAGCAGGGTAGGCAGAGACAATTTTCAAGATTGCGTGTTGAATGGAGGAACTCAACGCCAAATTTTTCTTCTTATGAAGACGAGGAAATGAAAATAATTCATTCCCTCAAGTGGGAATCGAACCTACAACCATCGCACTTGCACGACAGCTCTAATAATGAGAAATACTAAGTAGGTCAAACTAAATATGAAATACTAATATACAAAAGGTAGATAACATACACTAAGGAGTAATAGCTAAAAAGAGATAATATTGAGAAATAAACAGAAAGATATTTAGATAAAATGAGCAAAACAACATAATTGAAGAAACAATAAAGGCAAGAATTACACATATAATTACAATATTCATCTAACATACATGACAAGTGGGGGCTATTTCTTAATATATTAATTTAATAATAATAGTCTAGAAATATTACTTGAAATAATAAAATATAAAGAAAACTAAAAGTACTAGTTTAGCGAGTTATTAATGTATGATATATTCATACATATCTGTGCAAAATTATAATCACATTGTTTTTTATTTCAAACAAAAAAAATCTTGTGTGTTGTATATTATAGCTCATAGTTCACACATTAGGCTCCTTGGGTTTACAGTATAACAGTACATAGTGAAAATTTTCAAAATTATTATCTATATTTTCAAATATACTAAGACTTTACATAACATTATCGGAACCTCTGTGCATATGTTGTTACAAATATCAGTATCACCATTTATCTATAGGTTATATAAAAAATAGAAAAATATATCTTTATATTTATTAAGGATGACTTTTAGATCGAATTAGAACATATCAAAAATTGGCGTAATATCTACGATCTCCCATGAGATTGAGGATACAGGGCTCCAAGTAAATTATGATAAAGGCAGAACTGCCTTCAAACTTATAGTTTTTATATATGTATTATAATTTGCACAGATGTGTATACATGGGTGTGTATGTGTGTCTGGGTGTGCGTACCTGCTGCAGCTTGTAGTGGTTGATGATGTCCTGGTCGGCGGGGCAGCTCTGCGCGAAGGCGTCCAGCTGGTACATGTGGTGCATGTAGCGCCAGAGCGCGCGGAAACTCGCCTGAGCACACAAACAGCATTATGTTATTACAGCATATTAGAACGGCAAAATTGATAACATTTTATATAAAGGAAGATTACAAATGAAATTAAATAATACAGTAGAAACTCGAATTAATAGTTGTTGTCGTTAGGCATTCTTATAATCGAAAATCAAAATAATCAAATTTATGAAGAAAAAACAGGTTTTGTGCATATATGTTTAATATATAACATTGTATAATAACATTGTATTTAGGAAAATAACAAATAAATATTGGCGATACATTTTCTCTTGTTTACGTACATATGAAATATAAGTCACGTGGTAGGCTTGTTAATCCGGATAATCACGAATTCCCATAACTAAGCGCCGGATAATCGATTTTCTACTGTATTGCATATTTTATTTCTCAATCGAATTATGAATTTCATACAATTGAAACTGAGACAAAAGTTGATATATTAAAATATATATAAACAAAACAAAAATCTACCTAAAATTATATAACTTTCAACAGTAAATAAAATAAAAACATTCATATATAATATAAAACATAACATTACCGGTATTTCAAAATCAACAAAGTACTTCCCGGCGACGCGGATGTGCTGCAGACGCGGCATCAGCTCGCAGTCGAAGCAGCACATTGTATCTCCCGTTAGGAATCTGTAAATATTACATTAAAATATAATATAATATTGTATAATTTTGATGGTGAGTAGGTTAGTAAACTCGAAAATTAAGAGCGAAATGAAAAACTACGCAAAATGCAAATTAATTAATTAATTATGTTAAAATAGGTTCCCTCTGCATAACCTTTTTTTTTATTCTTTTTTTTTTATGGTAAAAGGACAAGGCAAACGAGCGTTCGGGTCACCTGATGGTGATCACCGCCGCCCACGATCCCGTGCAACACCAGAGGAGCTACAGGTGCGTTGCCGGCCTTTGAGGTGGAGATAGACGCGCTTTTTAAAGGTACCCATATCGTACCGACCTGGAAACACTGCCGCGGGTAAACCGTTCCACAGTTCAAACCTGCAGTATGCGGGATACAGCGTGAAGCTAAAGCTACTATACATTTACCTGGTGCCTCGACGTTCGAGCAACGCGTCTATACGCTGTAAATGCGAGCGCAACGCAGCCGATTTCTGCTCATCTTTGCGCACGAGAACCAACTTCAGCTTGGAGTATAGGTTCTCTATGAGGGAGGCCACTTCTTTGTCCTGGAAATAGAATAGAATTGTTTTGAAATAAATGTATTTACTTTTATTGAAAACGTATAAACATGTTAACGTGGGATTTAAATCCGAGCTTCTTGGATACCGTCCAGGCGCTCTCAATTAAGTTTAAAGAGCCATAAGTTCTAATGCGCTCTATGTGCGCTAAAATACATAGTATATAAGAATTTTACATATATAATATATGAAATTAAAGTAACAAAAAATATTTCTCTTAATATGCGTTCCATTGAACTAGTTTACATAACATTTAGTAAAATCATTAGAAATCAATTTAAATCGCATTTTGTGCTTTCGAGGTTAATATATATATATATATGCATTACATACACAGAAACACTTAAATGTATTATTCCGACAGTAAAATTGCATTTTTATAGCGTAAGTTTTGACGTAACCTAAATGCATTAGCGAGCGATTGGTTAATCTATATATATAAAAGGACTTGTCCTCACTGACTGAGGTAAGACGCACGCACAGCCTTAACCGCTTATGGTAGAAACGTGAAATTTGGACAAAAGTTTACTTTCGTAATCTGGACATCCACTAAGAAGGGATTTTGAAAAATTTTAACCCTAAAGGGGTGAAATAGGGGTTCAAAGTTTGTATGGAAAAAAAATTAAATCGGCACCGATTTTTATAAAATTTGAAATTTAGATTTTTAAAAGTATTTAAATGAACACGTGTTTCATCGTTTTCTAGAATTCTCCCCCTAAGGGTGCAAATAAGGGGTTGAAAGTTTGTATGGAAAAATCTATAAATCGCTACGGATTTTTATAAAATTCGAAATTTAGTCTCTTAAAAATATTTCATTGAACACATGTTTCATGGGTTATTAGAATTCACCCCTAAATACGTAAGCGAAGCTGCGCGCGTCCGCTAGTCGTAAATATTTCGCTCTTATATTTTGGTATGTAGCAGCAGCATTGGTGGCTTTCAAATAAAAAAAATCATCAAAATCAATTCACCCAGTCCAAATTCCCGAGGTAACAAGAAAAAAAAATAGTCAAATTGACAACCTCCTTTTACAGAGGTCGGTTAAAAAAACACACACAATAAGCATAACAAAACAAACCTGCACAAAAAGATTGTGTCCACCGGGCACAGACTTCATGATGTGCCGTTCAATTTTCTCATTCTCGAGTATGGCCAGGCCATTGTCGATGAGTATGGGTGGATGTGTGGCCTCAAAGTTGGTGCGGAAGTCTGGCGGTGGCTTCTGCATGTCCACCGTTGTAACCTGGAATAGAGAAGGGAGTATGACAATTTATTTTTTTTAGTTCCATTACATAGCATCACGATATATCCCGCTGTTCTCTCTGTCTACCCTGTTAAGTTAAATAATCAAGGCAGAGGGAACCCAGTATTAACTTATCTAGATTGCCACTTTACGCCAAATTTCTGTATTCAGTGGCGGAATTCAACACCACGCCTTGGTTTGTTACCAGAGCGAAGATTATAGTATTACAAATTTAAATCCTTCGAGTGGGAATCGAACTGCCTCGTTTACAGTCAAACGTGCCTCCAAGACCTCAACACAAAAAACACCACTCATCCACTCGATACTATCCTCAACTTAACCTAATTACTTAAAGAGCGACTGCCTACCCTACAGACCCTAAACCGTGGTTAGACTAGTCTATGGCAGTTATACAGGCGCTTAACTGTAACGACTGTCGATTATATCGGATATACAATTTGAAACGATAACTTAAAGTACCCTCTAAAGTACACAGGACTATATATCAATCAACATTTAACCGTAGTGGGCGTTACTTCACTAGGATCTCTTCTAAAATATTATTATTGAAAGTTAAATTCACATCAGACTAAAATATTTATATATATATTTTCGTAAGTAAATAAATAAAACTAGAGTGGTGCAATCGAATTGAAAGATTTTTGTTTCAATGATAATTATTAAAAAAAAAAGTTCATTAAAAATTTATCCGACAAAGAAATGAAAAAAAAAATGGAAAAAAACTCTAATGAGTTATGATTTCCCGCAAAAAACTATACAGTTAAATAAAGAAGAATGCACATTATCTTACTTTTAAGCTGATAGTCTTAAGTTCTGCCAACAGATAGAGGTCCATGAAGTACTCCTGGCAGAACAGACACGCACCCTTCCGCCGTCCATCGATGGTTGAGGCCTGGAAACAAAAGAGAACTAGATTAATTCACGTACACAAAGTTTGCTACTAAAATGGATAAAAATAATAAGATGAAAAGAAACAATGGCCGTGAGAATATATGTAGATATTAGATCTTAAAGCACTAAATAATGCCTTCACTCTGACAAGGATAATCAGAAAAGAATGATTTATAAACTAAGTATTTACCTGAACTAAGTATTTTCATATAAATTGTAAATTATTAAATTAAAAAATATATTAAATCAGCTTCACGCTGTATCCCGCAGCAAAGTACAGCAGCACACAGCAGGACCTGATGTTAATACACTCCGTTGCCCACTTTCCACCGAATTCCGGAATCATTGCGTGTTGAGGGGCGGAATTCAACGCCGCGCTTTGCCTCGACACCAAAGCGAAGAAATGTAAATCAAAATTTTACTTTCTCGAGTGGGGTTCGAACCCACAACCCCCTGCGCCAGCGCCTACGACTGGACACAATAAGTATCTTCATATAAATTGTAAATTACAGTAATAATTGTAGGGTAATCGTTACACGCATTTGATAACTTATCATGTAGGAAGTACAAAGTTGCCGATACCACCTTGTAATTTCCACTCGGCAAATTAATATGAACGTGCAATGATAATTGCATGTAAGATACACGAGATGCCGTCGTGGCGCAGCGGCACGTGGTCTGGATGTAAACGATACAGTTATAAGTTCGATTCCTGCTCAGAGAAAATTAATTATTTGTATATTGTCGCTACTTAGGTTGCTGCCACTCACACATCGCGCATGTATCAGAAATTGGACCATTCATGGGGAAAAGAATGTCTTAATATTATGGTTTCCTGTGTCTACATTTCTATTGTCTCCAGAATTCGGCGAAGAGCCCAATTTTTAGCCCAAGACCGGAGTGTCTAAACACTAGGCACTCTTTGCTTACCCTGCTACAGGCTGGATAAAGCGCATAACTGAAAAAAAACATGCCTATGCGAAAGAAGCATGAAGCTAAAAATATATAAAGAAAAATATGTCTATATATTTCTAAATACCATTTAAGACCATTGAGCTATACACTACTCGTATAATTGAAATAATTTACAACCATCCTGAACCTGCAGTTATCATCTGATACAGCATAGATGTAAGGTGGTATATAATTACGTAACATCAAGAGGAACACCACCTTCCCCAGACTTGAAGGAGATCCGACGAGCATTGGATACAGTCTATTATATGAATATTCATAGCGCATTGTTCCACCACACGGAGACCCGTGACCGATTGTGTTGTAACGACTGGTTTTACAGATGACGACTTGACGTAAAGCGACATTTGTTTTTAGATCTACTGTATACAATACAAACGTGATCATTTAAATATAATTTTAGCTTCACAGCATATACGGCAGAGGGAACCTAGGAACCTGATGTTGAGACATTCCATTTCTAATAAGACACATCGGCTCCCCACTTTAAACCGAATTCTGGAGGCACTAAGTGGCGGCAGGGTAGACAGAAGGAACCCGGGAATCTAGTGTTAAGATGCCCCATTTCCATCGATTGTCCGTACTCCAACTTCCGCTGAATTATGGATGGCGTGGTGAGTGGCCGAATTCAACGCCGCGCTTTACTTTTAATGGTTGCTCTTTCTTACTCGAGAGGGAATAGAAGCAACAAACCTGTCGCGTTTACATGGCACGCTTGTTCCCCTCCACCACGACTGGCCTAAGGCCTAAATAGACTTGACTTAAGAATAATCTTAGGCGATTTAAATGTTTAATATATTAAATGTTATTATTGGATGATCAGCTAGTAATACAATTTTTTTGTAGAGTTCTTTATTCTTTAAGTATAAAATAGCATACTACATAGAAAAATAGCAAGAAATATGAATGTACGAACATAATAAAAAAAACACTAATGAATTTTAAATTAAATTCTCATAACATTTATCTATAAAACTTGACCATGTAGAAACAATAAATAACGACAATTAAAATCTATAGAACGGGTTAGCAACTTTTACTTTAAAGTATAAACTATTAGTGAGAGGAGCTTTTCCTCGACAAGTCCGTTGAAAGTAAACACGGTCTTACTTTATATCTCGTTTGTTATTTTTTTGTATCGTTGGTGCAAGTATTAATACAAAATTAATTGAAAATATAATATCAATGATTGTAACTTATTAAATACGACTTTGATTTGAGTGTAAGTGGATAAAAAGTTGTTAATTTTCTCAATCTATACTAATATAATAAAGCGGAAGAGTTTGTTTGTTTGTTTGTTTGTTTGTTTGTTTGTTTGAACGCTAAGATCTCTGGATCTACTGGTCCGATTTTCATTGTTTTTGTTTTGTATGAAAGCTGCATTCTTCAGAAGTGCTATAGGCTATATAACATTACATTACACATATATACTAATATATTTTAAAGTACATTCTAATTTGACATGCAATTTATTCTGCCATGTTAATAACAACCGTCGTTGCTACGCGACCGCTACCGCGACGTTTTGATATTCATGCTTATGAAAATAAATATAATAGTCACTCTTAGCATTTTATCTAGATTGAAATTATAGTTTACTGTATAACATACTAATAAATAATTAAGGAGATGTCACTGATTCCAAATGACCTAGCCACCTAGCGGGCGGCACAGTATGACCGACGCGAACGGGCAGATGACGTTGACGGTTTTATAAATTTTCATACATTTTCGAACTTTATTTGTTGTTTATAATTAATTTAAAATACACTTTGATTCTCTTCTTATTTTATTTGATATTGCCCGCTAAAATTATCCTACTTAATAGAGAGAAATGTTTAGTTATTTCGTAGAGTCGATATCTATGTACGCACGTACGGAAAACTTCAGGTACTTTTTCTAATATTAAGAATACCTATCCTTTAGTTACTTTTAATCCTTTTGTTAGTTAATTTCAATAACTCAGATAATTTTTTCTAATTATGTGTATCTACTTATTATTCTTTTTGATTATTTGAGCTTATATTTTCTTACTAATTCTATTGAGAATTTAAAATAATTTCATGAATATATTTAATAAATATTCTTATAGTTGAAGCAGGCGTAGCCGCGTCCGGGTCCACTAGTTTACATATAACTAGCGACCCGCTCCTTCGCCCACATGTCCTACACAATTATTTATTTTCTTATCTGAATTACTGTCGTTATCTAGTAACGTTATCTTTTTATATAAAAAAAAAAAAGAAAATATCCATACATTAATAGCTAAAATTTCAGCCAATTCATTAAAAAAACAAACAAAATTGTACCTAACCATTTTCCTTTTCAAACATTTAAATAACAAGCTTTATTTAAGTATAGAGGATTAATCAGCTTAATCCTACTAAGTGATCCAATTATATACTTTATATCGATAAGAAGTTAAGTCATCGACGTGCTTGTAAACAAACTATGAAATACCTCCCCCTACCATCATGAAAGGCTCGTGAGTCATGCACACCGGATTTCAGGTCAAAGGGCTCTGTGTATGCATTGATTAGAACTTTCTAGTAGGTTCTACTAAGAAACATGTGAAATAAGAAAATCTAATTTAACAGATACTTTTGCACGATTCAATTAGATTAAATGTAAAGTTAGAAAATAGATAAGTAAAATAGTTTTTTTTTTAAATGAAAAGCGCGGCGTTGAATTCCGTCACTAACTCACAAAGCGTTCACAATTCGGCGGAAATTGGGAAATGTGTCTTAATAAGGACGAACTGTCTAACACTAGGTTCTCAAGTTCCTCCTGCTTACATCATACCTTCTGCTACCTGTGGGAAAACACGAACATATTGTAAACAAAACTTGTTTACATTCTTTATTTGTTATGTTTATTATCAAAATGTACTGAACTTATGTAAAAACACAGTTAAATTCAAATTCAAAATATTTTTATTCATATACTTAGATGGTTACAGGAACTTGCGAATAGTCGTGATTCTAATATGATTCTACTGCCAGCTCACAAAGGTGCACATGAAGAACAGAGAGAGGTGCACAGTGGAGAAGAACGACAAGAGAGAAGTTCTTTTAAATAATATATTACAATGTTATATTTTGGTTACATTGTGCATACATAAAAGAGACATATTAAAATGCACATATTGATACTTTCCGTGCGAGAGTAACAAATCAAATCCACCGTTCAATATCTAATGAAGCGCGACCGATTAACCCACTTCCTTACACTGCTACAGATTTTCTTAAAACACCCATCTCATTGAGCAATAGAAATTAAGTATTATTGTAAAATGTTACTTTACAACCCAACCCCCCTTCCCCCCTACTTGTCACGGTGAAGTCAGTCCTTTTTTCAACTTAGCTTACAATTTCACTTATTACATATTAATTAATTTACTGTTTATTACAGTTCGATCGACGAGCCCTGGCCGTCCTGAAGGACTCGAGGAGAAAATAATCAAAAGTACAAAAAAAATAAAAATGTTAGAGCCATACCATACTTCATGATTATGATTTGTAACGTTTAGCTTTAATATATTTAGGTAGAAATGTGGAGGGATCACACACAAGCCAACTGAAAAAAAACACGGGCCACGAAGTAAAAAAAAAATATATTAATATGCTGTGGAACAAAAAAAATATAAAAAAGTATGCATGCACATGCACACGTCGTGCATAATCATGTAAACAGTACACGTATACGACACTCGGTTAAGAGGGCGGGCAAAATATACATGTACGAGAGCCTTCATAGAAATACAACGTTACATTTCGAAACAGTAACGGTGCTCTGAGGTTGTAGCGGGAATTTTATATTTTCAATATATAACACGTTTCTACACCATTTTGACGGGAAACGACGAACGGCTTTTTGAGTGTGAGTTCGATCAACTTGTGGGAATAGTTATACAAAAAATATAGTCGTGGTCAATCATAGTATGGCGTTAGGTTACGTAAAGTAATGTCTGTTAGCAATAAAGATAACATTATTTTAACCTTTTCTCGTTGTATTAATAAAATATTCTATTCATACTTGCTGAAACCCTAAGTCAGTTAAACAAATATATACAAATAACATCATCATCATCATCAACATCATCAGCCTGTCCTCGTCCACTGCTGGACATAGGCCTCTCCAATACCACGTCACTGAGCTCGATCTTCAGCTCTTCGCATCCAATAATATATACAAATAAATTATTCCTATATCACATGTTAAAATTAACAACTCGAATTAAGCAACAATAGGCTAAATAGAAAAAACAAGTAAGGCTAAGTTAAATGCCCACAAAAAGGAGATAAACATAGAATTTTCCAAACAGTGTCACAACACTATGGTGTCTTCGTGTCCAACGCGTGAACAAAATAGAAATGCAAGTGAGGCGATGGCGCGTGACGCACCGACAGAACATGACGCACCCGCACTTTATTTACGATTAGAAATTGCAGACATATCAATTGACAACGACCATTACTGAAAAAAAAAATTCGCTTCACGCTTTTTCCCGTTTGTATTCGAAAAGACAGAGAAAGAGTAGAGCTAAGGCAGTCCGTTTCCCACTCTCACACCGTATACGAAAATCAAAACCACGCACTTAGTCGATCAGGGCCGGATAACAAGAATAATTTAAGCATATTCTTTCTCCCGAGAGGAGATCGAACCCACAACCGTCCCGTGTAAAGTCAGATGCTGTCCCACTGAACCCCGACAGCCTCCACTCAGCCATGACAATTTAATCAGATACGCGTCCTTTCTCATATTTGCATGCCAGCTTTACGCCCGAGCGGGTCGTGATGTAATTAGAATTATAAATAAAATCAGTCACACGAGCCATTTGCGAATTAGACATAGTAAGTGCTTTGATTCAATCGAATAGGTTTCAATGGACACTTCACTACTTATTATAATATTTAACATAATATAAAACAGAGCTGCTTACTTCCGGGAAAGATTTTGCAACGTAACGGAATTTAATGCGATTTTCACTAACAATAACAAGAGCGAAGTTATTGTACAAATATGATCTTTGAAGCAAACAGGTGAAGAATGTTCTTCATCAGAACAAGCTGCGAATTCTCCGCCAGCATTGTCAGAGGACCAGCAAGCCACCTACAGTAGAAAGGCAGCCCGTACTTCTACCATATGTGACAGAATTAGCAATATCTTGAGCTTTAAAGCGAGTCAATTCTTGAGACCAGTTAAAAGTAATATTCCTTTACAGTGTGTAGGCGTATACAAACTATATTTGTGAAGTTAGTTATGTATAAATACAACTATAATACAAAATATACGCAATTAATCCGGTTAAATAATTCCATTTAAATATTATTACATTATTTTTATGATAAATAATGTAAAATTGCTTTAATTACATTTTAGTTTATAAAATGTGTATTTTACTTTATTTATTGTAAAAATAGTAAAGACAACGAAAAGTCAGTAGTTGAAATAACTAGATGCACGTCACGCCCCGCCAAATACGAGGAAATAACGGCGAGTCGAGTTGAAGGACTTCAGAAAACAAAATAAACTAAACATTATAGTATAAGACAATGCAGGAGATGCAATCTAGCGTGACAAACAAACAGACAAGTCAAAGACATTACCAAACATAATATGGACACTTTCAATTTCTTGAAAACGAAAGTGGCATGTAGGTACCAGGTGCCTTCTGTATAGAAACACACCTTATTTGTCGATATGGTAGGAAAAGTTGAACCATCATACCGTCGTACAGCAAGTGCCCTAGCCAGTTTATATGCGATTACATAAATCACTATTCCTTTTACAATCGCTATCTAAAAATAAATTACACCATTATAAACAGACAAAATCCTTAAAACATCCTTTTAACAAGAAAAACGATGATATTCTCCAATATGAAGCAACCTCAACCTAAGTCAGAACCAGTATCAGATTCCTGCATCTCAATTCTCTACGCAAAGATATTGGATAAGCATCATAGATCAATGACCCGCGTCGGGAAAAGCCGGCACTTGACCACCGTCCAACTTTACAGACCGCGAAAGTGCGGTCTCTAATTACTTGAAACCCGTCTCTCCTTTCCTGGTGCTAAAATGTCTTAGTTATTGATTATTTCAACCTTATATAGCCGTTGCTGATTTATTTAATAACTTTTGATGTTAGAAATAGTGATAGTGCCATTTTCGAAGTTCGAGAACCACAAAGTCTAATTTCAAAAGATATTAAAGGTGATGATAGTTCATAAAAAATTTACTGCAATTACAATTTAGTGATCATTTTATTTAAGCTGCAGATGAAATTGCTCAAATATGAAAAGATGATAATAATATATAGTTAACGAAATTGAAAAGTGAGGCTAGTCCTAGGGAAGGATACAAAAGTGCGTCTGTAAGACAGATTGCCGGTTCGATTCTCACTCAAGAAAACGAAATATTTAATATACCCATTTACTTCGTTTCTGGTGTCGAGATAAAGCGTGGCGTTCAGTTCCGCTACAACACGCAATACCTCCATAATTGGACGGGAAATGGGGAACAGAGTATCTAAATACGTTTTAAGACATTCCGTTCCCCATTTACCGTTCATAAATCATGATCAATTTAACGGATGAAATAAACTGAAAGTGTGAAGACAATTAGTGTGATACGAGTGTGATATAACAAATGTACGTCTCGCATGTTCCACTGAAACAACTGTCTTAGCCGGCAGCGAGCTGGCTGGCGCAGTTTGATAAATGGACTCGTCTCCAAAAGAATCGCGTGACCACTCGTTTCAAACAAAATAAAAAATCGTATATCTGTGAACATTTCCGTGATATTCCTACGTAAAAAATCATACCTCATAATTAGGGTGATTCGCTTTTCTTTTATTTCTTCTTTTTACCTATAAAAGTTTATATAAACAATAAATTTAAGTTCATTTCTAATCAAATTTAAAAATATCAATGCTATTGCTTTTTTTTGAGTTGCTACGAGCCACAGACTTTTGTCGTCCGTGCCTTTCTTGTTCCTGAGTTTTGCTGGTTTAAGTTTTGGTTTGTTTTTATATAGACTAACTTAGATAAGGTTTTCACTACATTAGACATAGTACTGCCCTACATTTATAATCAAGCGCAAGGCAACACAAAAGCAACGATTCATTCGGTAAATAAAATAGTCATCCGGAAGTAGGAAGGCGTGGACTGTCGCACAATCTATCTTTGTCCGGTATTGCATTATTGCTTTACCGAATTCACAGTTGAATGAGTTCATTGAGTTCAATATAATTTATCTAATAAAAAAAAACAATATTGTGACTGTGAACGTGACAGGTTGTGAGTTCGATTATCACTCGAGGAAATAAAATATTTTATATTTTTATTTATTCGGTCTGGTGTCGAACCACGCGGCGTTGAGTTTTGTCACTCGACACGTAATGCCTCTAGAATTCGGCCGAAAATGGACAACGGAGTGTCTTAACACTAGGTTCCTTTTACCTTCCCCTCGGTGTGTGGGACACCGACACACAACGTGAAGCTGTGTGATGCAAGAAGAGCACAACACAGAGAAACAATGTATAAAAAATAAAATTAAAAAAAATGGACTAAATGTGGCATATATTAGAATAACCACTGTTGTTATGTATTCAGAATATCATATTACAACCCATTAAAAATACTTAAAGAATACATACTCCTAAATACGCATGGATATATTTGGAGAGGCGTGAATTAAAAGCCCAATTCTAGAATAAATTGACTCATGAGACTAAATTGGAAACATCTGTAGCGTCTGGCCTTATAGTTATTATTTTATTATACAGCTTACAATATAAAATTCTGATGATATCAGCCTGTTTTAGTCATACGTGTGATGACAATGACATCACGACCTTGCCTCACGAGGCTGACGTACATGGAATAAGTAAAGGAAATTCTCACAGCACTTGAGTTATGACTGTTTTGTTATCCTTCTACTCACATTATACAAATAGTTGAAATGTTTAATAATGATATATTACCAGATAGACAGACGACAGCAGAAATCCTCTGGACTCAAGGGATGCCAGACCGGATGGAGTTGCGAGCATAAGGGGAGGCCTATGTCCTGCAGTGGACTTTGAAGGCTGATGGATGGAGGCTATTATTATTATAATATCTTTATAATAATATTAAATAAAAATATAGTTTGTAAATATTAAAATACAAAACAATTTAAAAGTTATAGTCAAAGCCAACTGCTTAAGCAATATAGAAAGGATTTTACTCTTGACCTTATACTACATTGTGAAAGACTCAATATAGGGGTCAGAAACGTGAATAGATTTCATATAAACGATTTGCATATTCTTTCAAACAGCCATATTTATTTGAAAGGTCAGTAACAATGTTAACAACTCATTCTCTACACCAGAGAGGAGAAAATGTAAATATAAAATATTTAATTTCCTCAAGTTGGAATCGAACCCGTCACCTGTTGCGTTAATACACACATTTTGTATTATATTGTTATATTTTCTTTTAAACGATTTTTTTACTGTTAATTCTTTTAATTCATAATAATCTACGCTATTGAATACCAACGTGTTCAATTAATAGAAAGTAAACTAATTTGTAACGTTGCATGTTATCGTAAATTAACTCTATACTAGTAAATAGTGTGGCTCGTGTGGGTCCATTTCACTTGTGGGGGAACGATAAAGACACCGCCGTACTTTTAACAAAAACCGCATAATTAAAACGTTTTATTGAGTTGTAAATTAAAATTTCTATATTGGTAATTATTAGCTGAGCAGTTACTCTAGTTTCGCCTTAGTAGAGTTAACCAAATGCCTTGTCACCAGGGGGCCGAAATATAAAGTTATATATATTTTTTTTTTCCCCGAATGGGAATCGAACACACAACCGTAGCGTTTACAGTCAAATCCTATACTGCTGCACCTCAATGGCCTTAATTTTATTTACATTATTCTATAAAACCACTTAGAAGCGAAAAAAAAAATGGCGATATATAAAAAAAAATAATTATATAAATTAATATTATTTAATATTATAATTCTAAGGCTATTATAAAAAACTAGCGGACCCGGACGCGGCTACGCCTGCTTGAAATATAAGAATATAATTTCTATAGAAATATAATTTCAATCTAGATAAAATGCTAAAAGTGACTATTATATTTATTTTCATAAGGATGAATATCAAAATGACGCGGTAACGGTAGCGGTCGCGTAGCGACGACGGTTGTTATTAACATGGCAGAATAAATTGCATGTCAAATTAGAAAGTATTTTAATTTATTAGTATATATGTGTAATGTAATGTTATATAGCCTATAGCACTTCTGAAGAATGCAACTTTCATACAAAACAAAAACAAAGTAAATCGATCCAGTAGATCCAGAGATCTTAGCGTTCAAACAAACAAACAAACAAACAAACAAACTCTTCCGCTTTATTATATTAGTATAGATATGAAATATAACAATTTTGTATGAGAGATAAATTATACTAACAGTAGTAAAGATGCAAGATGCAAGAGTTTTCATAGTTAGTAGGGTTGTTTACTCACTTTATATAATTACTAGCGTAGCATTTACACGCTCGCGTTTCCATATATTAAACACGCCTAAGAATGCAATCGACCTAATGGATACGCATCTGCTGTTCTACTCCACTACGGAAATAACTATGGTATTTAAAATATTTTATTTCTAACCAATGTATGTAATATCAAGTAAGTATTTTTTTTCGCACATCGCAGGGTAGACAGAATGAACCTAGTGTTACGACACTCACCTACATATCTTAACGCCTCGTTACCACAGAGAAAACGAAAATAATAAATATTTAATTTACTAGAGAGGGAATCGAACCCACAACGTGTAGTTTTTACATTCGTACGCTTGTGCCCCTGCGTCACGACTGACCTCAAGTAATAGACCTTACTAAAATAGTTTAACTTCTTGCAACAGTTGTTTAAAACACAATTGAGTTAATTTTTCACTTATAACTTTCTACGATTTAACTATCAAGAAAATGCATAAAAACTACAAAATTACCGTCATTATCGAAGTTATCAACGGCACGTGGTGTAAGTAAGGATTTTTCTTTATTCTCAGAATAATCCACGAAGAAGCAGCATCACGCTACGCACTAACAATTATCAAGTAATCTTAGATCTAATATGAATATAATTGTTTAGATAAACAAAACAATTCTATCAGACACTTCGAGATTATCTGGCGGATAAGTCGCGTGTTAAATTGAAAATGGCCATTTCGTATAATTTCTTCTGATAAGTATAATCTTAAGCATATTTTAAATACAAATAATTATGACGTTAGCACTTTCAATTTAATGAGAAAATTGGATCCTGGGTTGAGTATTAAATTTCTACCATTTTTATGAGGAGGATATTTGTTGAGGCCGTCATGGCACGGGACAGAAGCGAGTAACTATCACGATGGGTGTGGGTTCAATTCCCACTCGGGGGCATGAATTATTATTTATTAATATATTCATTTCTTCGCTCTGAGTACCAAAACAAAAGCGCGGCAATGGCTCAAAATTCTGTAAAAAGCGGACGATTTCCAAAAGACGCGGGTTCGACTCCAGTTAGAGTATTACCTTATAGTTTTACCTTTTTTTCCATGTAGATAAAGAAATTACCAATTTTAATAGTAACGACAATTTACTCATAATCTATCGACTATCATAATCATTAAACAGAATAAAAATATTCAGCAGAACGAAAGTGAAAACACGAAACGATTAACGTATTTCACAGTCAAATAGAAAAACCATTGTTTTTTTTTACATCAAGAGTGGCCGACGATAATTTTGCGAGCGTGTCTAATTCACCCACTTTCCCCTTTTCAAATATAGACGTTTTAGTTTCGCTTTCCACGATTATGCAAGTGCTAAGGGAAATAATTTAGTAAATTACTAATAAAATATATAATTACATGCTGTAAAATCGTCACAAAGTAACATTCACATGTTAAGTATAAATTATTTGAAATATTTAATATTTGCATTTCTTCGCTTTGGTGTAGAGACAAAGGGGGGTCGTGGAGTTCCGCCATTCAAGACGCAAGAATACGACGGAAAATTGGGAATGAAGAGTGGCAGCAGCCTGTAATTACTGCAGTTGATTCCCAACTTCGTGGAGAGACTATATTTCAATTTCAAATTTGCTGTGATAGCGAAGACCAAGCGCGACTTTATTTTTCCTATTATAAATGCGAGGACTCGAATTTTTCTGTCTAAGGGTAGTCAGAAAAAAGGTAGTGTTAAAACACTAAGGCACAACTAAACTCGGAAGATACGTGCAGCTAAAAAAGGTTAAAAAAAAGTAGAGCACAATATTTATTTGTCTCCCTCGCCCATGCCCACGCCTTGTCTGCAGTTGAAAATGCTCCGTCACGTCAAGTTCAAAGAAAACATATCTACGTCCTACACTATTCCATATCCTAATATTTCTTTTTTGTTTTTTTTTTAGCTTCACGCTGTATCCCGCACACAGCTGAGTAGGCAGAGGGAACATAGTGTTAGCACACTCCGTTCCCCATTTCCCGGCAAATTTTGGAGGAATTGTGTTGAGTGCCGGAACTCAATCCAGCGCTTTTGCCTCGACACCAGAGCGAAGAAATGGAAATATAAACGTAAATAAATATTTCACTTCCTCAAGTGGGGATCGAACCCACAACCGTCGCGTTACAGTACACTCTTGGGCCGCTGCACCAGGACGTCCAAAATACTTGCAATTTTTATATAAATATTAAATTGTTGCACATTATTCGTACTTTATAACTTTTTAATGGACATACGTTCATCCATGAGTTAACTGACTTTACCATTTAGAAATTTTAATAAATACAAAAAAAAAAAAACAATCCCTACCTACAATTTCGGTATTGGCCTTCTAATGTTAGACATTATAATAAAAAAAATATATAAACATAATAAAATCGAGACGCGACCGTTACTGGCTCTGTACGTGTGCTTATCTGGCCGGCCTTGGGCCGCGTACGGGGTGACGTCACCCAAGCCACATTTTGTGAATCCGTTGACATCACTGTCGAAGCACCTAGCACCTACACGTTTCTTCCCTTTGCCCCAACGGCAAAATTTTTAATTCTTTCATTTTTTTAACCGACCTCTTTAAAAGGAAGAGGTTATTAATTCAACTGTATATTTGTTTATTCGACTGTATATTGATGTTACTTCAAAATTTTTGACTGGGTGAACCGATTTTGATGATGCTTTTCTATTTGAAAGCTGCTGCTTAACCTGTGGTCCCATAATTTCGTCCATTTCTGACTGGTGAATGGTGTCCATGTGAAAATCACATAAGTCTTAAATTTGCATTAAGTCTGTGCGTGACAAATGGACGAATAATTAACTCGCTAACTGGTTTCAATGTTTTTTATTAGTAAGTATACACTCTAAGGGTAGTTTGATGAGTTTGGTTAGATTAGTTTCTTTGTGAAAAATTTTTTTTGATGGTTTAATAATGCATTTTTAATATATACTAGAGAAAATATTTTATTTGTTATTATATGAGGCAAAGTGCGGCGTTAAGTTCCGCCACTCAATACGCATGCCTCGAGAATTCGCCGGCAAGTAGCGCCGTTGAAAGTGACTTTTAGATGAAAGAATTACTCGGTGGAATACAATAAATATTTTTATGTTGGGTAGTCCATATTTTATGGAGAGTGGTTATAGGCTATGCTATTACATCCCGTTAATCCTTTTGCAGATAGCACCTCCTGTGAGAATTACTTCGGGCACTTAGGAAGTGTCATAATATACAACCTTTAGTGTTCTCCGTTTGAGCACGCGATGGAAGCCGTAGTTCAAAACTGGTACCTACTTAGATAAAACGCTATCGAGATACATTTGATGATTGTGATAGATCGTAGAACTAATTGACAGATATTCTCTGTGGTGACAGATATTCTCTACACCTGCATGTCAAAATGAATAAAATAACTGTCCTAATTAACTTTAGTGGTATATTTTTAGTATAACAATATTTAAATAATCTAAAGTCTTAACTCTCTAACCATTAAAATTGCAAAGCTTTTAGCTAAGTAAATAACGGTTATATTTAATGGCCATCGTCGCCCAGGGACATAAGGGTGCAAATATAAACGTGGCAATTGTGGGTTCGATTCCCACTCGGGGGAATCAAATATTTAATATTTCTTCGAACTGGTGACGAGGTAAAACGGGGTCTTGGCTGTTAAGTTCCGCCACTCAACACCCAAAGCCTCCAAGAATTGGACGAAACTTTTTTTAAATATTATTTTTAGGTTCTACAGAAACATCGACAAGAATTTACTTAAAACACGTATTTATACGTATATATTGCAAGTATGTATTTCATCATCGTCAACTCGCAAGTTTTCGAGTCAAGTCTATACATTTAGCACTTACTGAGGCATTATTGTGATAATTTAAGCGTCCTTGTCACGTAACCAATGTAAACATGTGGTTAAAGCTATACAAGTCGAACGTAAGAATGACGAACGAATAAATATAATAATATATTAATTGTATTCGTAATATAATATTATATTTAACTTAACGTTTGTAGATTTAGTACTTAAGTGTAAAATGGTTATATAATTCATTAATAACCTGATTATGAATTCTATATCTTTTTATTTCCAATTATTGCTTTTTCAATTATTGAATGTTCCAATTATTGAATTTTCCAATTGTTGGTTTTTTTTTGTTTTACGCTTTGTGTCGAATGCAACAGGGTCGTCAGAGACACCCGAAGAACTCCACTTTGAACCCGAATACAAGAGAATGCACGAGGAAAACAAACTCCACCATCAGATGGGACTGTTCTGTAATCATATTGAAAAAAAATAGACACAAAAGCTCAAAATTTTAATAATATTTTCCAACTAAAAAGCAGAAACGTCTAGCAAAAAGCCACTAAATTATCTACCGCCCACTTGTCACCTCTTCAGTAACAACAATAGCTTGAATAGTAAACGACTACTTACTTTTTCAGCTAGTTAAGTATATAAGTAGGTTCCATGTACGCACACCTCGTGTGAGCCGTGCACAATGACGTTACGTAATGGCTTGCCCCATTGAGATGTTGCGCATTACGCATTCTAGAAATAACTGTAAATGGTTAACGAGAACACCGGCTTAATGTCCGTGTTATTTATAAAAAGTGATTTTCATTATCGTTTTCTTTATCCCCCGTATAGTAGAATAAATTGATTAAACATAATGTAAGGACACTCTTTTCACCCGAATTCGAGACAACACGTGTAGAGTCGCGGAATAGACAGTAGAGCCGTAAGTATTTTATCTTACCGAAGGGGAAAAATACGTATTCTTAATTCAAATTATAAATACTTTATAATCACATTGGTACAAAATAAAAAATATTTTTTTAAAATGTTTTATGTAATGGTGAAATATTTAATGCATATTTATGAATTAAACGAGAGATTATTTAAAAATATTAATTTTCAAGTATTATTTTAATGAATAACTATGAAAACATATATACAGAATTCACGTAATTAACAGACTTGTCGTCCGTGACTTCTTGAACGCGGGTCTTGAAGAATATCCTGTTCTTGGCTTTTATTGAGCAACTTATTTATATTTGTAATTTTGTATACGTGGACTTCTAACTGTTTCCAAAGGAAAATGGAAAATTCTGTTTAACAGACTAACTATAATAATTCTATTTTTTGCGTCACGCTGTAAGTATCCCGCATACAGTAGGGTAGGCTGAAGGAACCATGTGTTAAGACATTCCGTTCTCCATTTCCAGCCGAATACTGGAGGCATTGCATGTTAAATGGAGAGACTCAACGCAAAATGAACATATTAAATATTTCATTTCTTCGAGTCGGAATCGAACCACGACTGACCTAAAATATGTTTTAAATGAAATACTGTACTTCATCGAAGTAATAAGTATTTACTACTATTCAAACAAAATAAACCAGTATATGTTATTAATAATATTAGTGTTAATATCAAAACGCAGTTGGGCCATGCTCTGGTGTAAACACTATAAATCTAAGTCTTTCCTATCAACACGTAGTGAAACATATAGATTTGGGTGTAATTCTGAATTAATCATAGCAAAAATTATAAATAAGCACCAATTTTTCAAAGATCGAAGAAGAATCAATATTTTTAAAGCGTTATTCCACACTTAAGACAGAATGAATGTAGCGAGATTTTAACCAGTTTCCAAGACACTTATTGCTTTCCCCAAAATTCTACCCCAATTTTCGGATAGTATTCGAGCTCACATTGTGCACAATCATTTACACCAGAACAGCCTGTATATATAACAAAATCGCAAAAACAATATATAAAATAAAAACAAATGTACCGTAGCTACCAACTTACAAAAGTTATAAACCACGATCTAGTCGATTTGCGGTTAGCAACAACAGTTAACCACAAAGCTGAAGCAAGCCTGCTCGTGAAACCTCTTCTACAGAGAATAGTCATACAAATAAGTCATTAAATAAATCACGCTTCACGCTGTATCCCGCACACAGGAGGGACAGAGGGAACCTAATATTGAGCCACTCCGTTCCCTATCTTCCGTTGAATTCTGGAAGCATTGCGTGTTGAGTGGTGGAACTCAACGCCGCGCTTTGCCTCGACCACCAGAGCGAAGAAATGGAAATATAAATTTAAATATTTTATTTCCTATAATGGGCATCGAACCCACAACCAGTCCTACAAATAGCATTAAGTAATTGACAATGTTCAAAACAAAAAGTCTATTGGCAATTGCTATTACGTGTATGGGAAGAAACAATACGCGTCGTACCAGTCACCATGTGAACGAGAACAACATAAATAACTACGAAACTGAAATTTAACTGACATTTTTATGTTAGTTTGTAATTAATTTGGTATTTTATCTAAAAATTACTGAGATATTTAGTAAATTTAATATTGTTTTCAAATAACTAATAAATTTTTATTCTTAAGATATATTGAGAATTTGAATTGAGTCATTCGTTCAGTCTTAATTATTTTTTGCGTCACTTTCACGATATTATTAAGTACCTACACTCTATACCTAATAATTATATGCATATTCAAAATCCAATAACATAAAAGATTTTAATTAAATTATATCCACTACAGGAATTTAGTTAAGCATTAGCTTTTCCATGGTATCTATATAAAAATTATCAATGCTTATTATATGCCAATAAAAATGATTTTTATGACCATAAAAGGAAGTAAGGCTTTTATTAAATAACAATATTATATATACTTACCTATTATATATCGTAACATTTAATTGTATGCCAATGTACGTTATCGAGGTTAGGCTGATAATATTGATAAACAATCTAACCAAAGGCGTTGCAATGTTTACAGAACGATTCATGCTGAACTGTTAATATATATTTTTTCAACTATTGAAATTTTAACTAAAAGGTATAATTTCGACATAAATATTATACAAACATACATAGCAAACATAAAACAATTTAAACTAAAGTATTTTTAATGTTACAGTTATCAGAGACATTCTTTTTCGTAGATAAGATTGTACGGTGAACTTGACATAAGCAGAAATTTTGTTTTAGTACAGATTACTCATACGAAATAAACTCACATTCACACTATACTATATTAGTTTACAATGCGGCGTTAGGTTGCGTCACGTTGCGTTTTAAAATTAGGTAGAAAATTAAATACGAAATGTCTTAAAATTAGGTTCTCTCTGTTGTCTCTATCTTAATATGAAGCTATACTAGGGTATAGCTATCAACTGGCACGCTTGGAACGCCATATTAAAAAGAACAGAACAGAACAGGGTATAGCTACTATATACTTTATGCTTCATAGGTGAAGCATAAAGTATAATGTAGAGAACAATTTTTTTTTAGTACATATCCTATTAAAAAAATATGTTTAAATTTTCTATTATTATTATATATATTTATATTTTTCTAAATATTTGCAGAAAGAAACTTTTAGAAGTTGGCATACCAGAATACCACCTTATAATTTGAGTCATTGATAATTAGGCCAAAATCTAAATATTTGTAATAAAAAACTAGTAGCTGTAAGCATATGATAAGGAAGTAGAACAAAATAGGATTTGTATTATCCTCGTTAGGACACTATTGTGCACTTAGAATTAGGTGCAAACGTTATAATCTTATCGACCGAACCTTTATCTATATACTTTTTCATATTTAGTAGGTATATATGTGAACAAAAACGTAAAATTATGGTTATATTTTGTATTTCCCTTATTTACTACTAAACTATTACAAATCCTTATTTATTTATTAAATTCGAATTTATTCTCATAGTAAGTAGATCCTTTCCAATAACAAAAGAATCATAGCAATCGATTGGCGTGATTTTCAGTTGTGTAAATTTATGTGATTTTGCTCATGGATGCCATTGTCAGAAAGAGGACCAAATTAAAATGGGATCACACGGGAATACTAGCTTTCAAATAAAAAAAAAATAATCATCAGTATCCGTAAAAAAAACCATAAAAACAACTGCTCATAGTAAAAAAAACTTGAATTATGTAAAAGTAGGTACTTAAATAATAATATTTTAAAACCTTTTTAAAATTCATATTTGGAGGCATTCCGAAATGAGTGGCGAAACTCAACGCAGTACTGCTTTTGCCTTGATGCCAGAGAGAAGAAATAGAAGAAAATCTACTTATTTATTTTGCAATTAATACCCATTTACATACAAACAACAATTATAAATATCCATCCACAGACAACAAACGCTGGTACGTGCTAACGAACGTATAACAAGCTACTGCAATATCAGCTTTCGATATTTTCTTTTCTAATCCCGATACCGGTGAGCTGGTAGGTACGAGTACAAACGCGCCAAGCCGGAGCACCGCCAATCCGGTTTAGATGATGACTCATCCGACCTCCGCCGACCTCTCAATACCAACCACCACCAAATGTCCTCCTCACTTATGAAATCTGCAGTTTAACGTTCGAAACTGTATATGTACCTAAAGGTTAAATTTAACTAGATACGTAACGGTAATGCTGTTAACTTACGAGTAATAAGCTTGTCTAATAATAAAAAAATGTCTTCCAGTAAACCCATTTTAAGCTTTCAATACTAAATCATTACTAAATTATATCAGTAAGTTAAAAATTTTTTTCAGCATCACGCTGTATCCTGCATACAGAAGAGTAGACAGAGGGAACCTAGGGTTAAGAGACTCCGTTCTTGACTTCCTGTCGAATTTTCGAAGCATTGCGTGAACAGTAGGGGAGAACTTAACACCACGCTTATTTGCCTTGTCACCAAGGTGAGAAAATGAAAATATTAATCAATTCAGTCATTCCCATGAGCGGGAATCGAACTCACAACCGTCATATTTACAGTTTAGTAAAAAAATATTGTTATCAATAATATTGAACAATTACTTTAAAATAAAAGATATTTCATAACAGCGTCGATTAGAAAATTGAGGTGGGACGAGAAGCTATCGCACAACTAAAGAATAATCTGATAAGAGGTATTAACTCGCGATATATACTTATTGTTCTAAAGATAAGTTACTATCAAATCAATATATTGTTTTATAACGTTCGGCATTTCATGTCTTAAATATGTATAACGGGGCCATGTAACGATAGGGGTGTAACTGTGAACGCGACAGTTGTCAGTTCGATTCCCACTCAAGGAAATTAAATATTTAATATATTCATGTCCTCGCTCTGAGGCAAAGCGTGGCGCTGAGCTCCGCCATTCAACACGCAATCCCACGTCCACGCAATTCGGCATAAAGTGGGCAACGTAAGTGTCTTAATGTCAATGGAGTGCCTTAACACTACGTTCCTAGTTTCCCTCTCTAAGAATATTTATTAATATTATATTTCTAAATCATATTTGTATAACTATTTGCAATTTTTCCTATAATATAACCGCACATGCGATCAATTTTATGTCTTTAAGTAATTTTGCCTATTTGCCGTAGTTTATACGATGGTGTTTTATGGTGCAATGAATTGTTATGGATGACTTGGAATACCTATACCTACCATTACATACAAACGCAACATAAACTCTATTCAAGTTATTTTATATTGTTATGCTAAAACTAAGATAGCTAATAAAATATACATTTTCTGTTGATGCTATTGAGTACATTAGCTTTTGTCATGGGATCCTACTACTAGGACTCTGCTATCTGCCTTTCATCAAGCTGTTGGGGTATCTCAAGAACCGTGATAGTTAGGTAGTTCCAATTTTCACTTTTAAAAAAAACAAAACACAGCTTCACGCAGTATCCCGCAAACAGCCGGGTGAACCAGCTGGTTCCCCACTTTCTGCCGAACTCTGGAGGAATTGCGTGTTGAAAGTAATAAATTGTTAGACTATAGCTTATATTATTTCTTTAAAAGGCAAAAACAATCGATTTTCAGTATCGACAACTATTATTAAAATTGTATCAACAAATAATATGGTTTTTGTGGGCGGAGCGTGCTCTAGACGATGGCACAATAGAGACATCACGATAGTGTAAATGATAGATACACAGAAAAGGAGGAGTCCGTACAAATAAAGTAATAATTACAAATATATGCGTTTCCTGAAGGTAATAAATGTGTAAAATTAATAATTCAACAACTACCCATTTAAAAGAATACATACTGTTTGATATATCAATAAAAACCAGATACATTATAATTACAGTGGACACAATTGTTAGAGAAACTGCTAAGCACTGTTATTAAAGCTAATATATATTATATACAAATATATTATCTGTATTACAGACATAATTTCAGAAAGAAATTGTAACGATGACGTTAAAATAAAAAAAAGACGTTGAATTTGATGTTATCGTCAATATTAATTTTTAATTAAGTGTTGCAAGTAAGAATAAATAATAGTCGATTAACTAATAGTCTTTTAGTACGACAAATTAGTAAAAAAAATAGGATTAATTATATTCGATCTCAATATAGGCGTGTCAGATCGATGAGCTTAATATAGAACTATTAAAAGTAATAATTACTCTAAAAATTAATATAAAACACTTTACACATTTCTCACCTATGTATTTAATAAAAATATTCTATTGTAAAAAAAAACCTTATCGATGTTTAAAGCCTCCTATCTCTGGATCTGACATATCATTTATTGGAAGGATATTGTGGAAGTTATTTTATGCGCGTGCGTCGAATTTAAACATGGCGGTGAGGCGGGTATCTACCAACAGCTGCTATGCCATATGTGGCAACGGCTACCCTACAGACGTTAATTATTACATATAGATTATAATGACATATGCAATATCTATAGGAAAAATCTAATTCTTGACGTTAAATTTATACTTTAGTGACAGACGTTATATCTATAGGAAACATCTAACAGTTAAGAACGTCGTTTATTGGCATTAAGTTAACTACCGTTGGTCGCTAATAAAATAATATTTACCATCTTTATATGTTTATGGATCTTGAAAGTACGTAATATAAAATAATTGCAGCAATGGAATATTCCCTCAGTACAATGTCTCAGTGGAAGTAAAACAAAAATTAAAACTACCTATATTGGATAGATTCCAAGAATTTTGATATTTTCCTTTTTTTTATAGCGTCACGCCGTATGCCGCAGCAGAGTAGGCAGAGAGAAATTAGGAATCTAGAGTTAAGACACTCTATTCTCCACATGTCGCCGATTTCTCGAGACATTCTTGATTAAAGTTATAGTTAAAATTTAAATTGTAACCCGAATTTAAGTAATTTTCTTACTATCTGTATACTTCGAAATCACATACCTGGCATGTGATTTCAAAGCAAAAAAAGACATAGTTTCAACCTCGTACTCCACATTCCACCTGAATTCCAGACATTCGATGTGGATTTGGAACTCGAAACTACACTTTGACAAACCAGAGATGGGACATTAAAATAATTCAGTCGTACCGACCAACCGTCGCTTTTAGGCGAACGCCTCACTGTATAATTATCAAATTTTTATTTTATTATCATTTTAAACATAAAAACAATTAAATAAAGTTAAAAGTGATACGTACCCGCGCCTTGTGAAAACCGTAATAAGTGTGAAATAAAACTTTAGATATTAAAAAGAAATAAGATTGTATTCTACTTTTTACGTTGGCTACACTGTCATCCGGATATCTTATTCGAGGCACAACACTAGTTGGGCAATTCAGTCACGTACCTAGCTCAAATAACCGTAATCTGTGTACATTCAAAAATAAAAGATATTGCCCCCATTCAGTGTTTAATTCAAAGCTTATATTTAACGGTACGCTTCAAGCGGGACTTTGTGAACTGTTTATAAAGTATTATTTTAGTTCAGTTTTTAAATTTTAAATTTATATAAAAACTATAATATAAACTGGATTTAAAAGCTATTTATATTATATATGAGGTCGTTGCTTCGTAGTGGGATACAGGCTGTCTATAAAGGGATTGTTGGTTCGATCCTTACTCGTGGGGATGAATTATCTTCTCCATTTTCTCTGCCTTTTGAGATAAAGGGTGAGGTTAAAATCTACTAATTAAGAGG
>HE667984.1:0-24250 GCA_000313835.2 Heliconius melpomene melpomene | reverse complement strand
GTCTATCATTACATATTGCATTTCTATTTGGGGTGCAGCATCAAAGTCTCTTCTGCTACCCCTGGAACGGGCCCAGAGGGCTGTCCTAAAAGTCATGACCTTCAAACCTTTTAGATATCCTACATCTCAGCTATACATAGACTGCGCGGTTCTAACGGTGAGACAGCTTTTTGTCCTCCATACCATACTTCGTGTACACAGGAAAAAGGAATACAATAAAAATAACACAAAATCTCGTCGGTCATATAATGTTTGCCCCACATACAAATGTAATACTGCCACTGCACAACGACATTATCATTTTATCGGTGGTCATCTATATAATAAAATTAATAAAATATGCAACATATTTCCTCTTTCCCTTCATCTATGCAAGGCAAAAGTTAGTTTGTTTTTACAGGAGCAGGAATACAGTGAGACAGAGAGTTTTATGAAAATAAGTACATAGAATAAGATATTTTTTCATTTGATGAGGTTTTTTCTATAAATGTGCATCCAATTTTCTTACTTTTATTATTATTATTTAGTTTTTTTTCTTACATTTGTATTCTGTTTTTCATACAATAATTAACCAACCAGAAACAAGATGTTTGATGGTTCTACCGATTTCTAGATCATTTAAAAATTTGTAAGAGCACTGGTACCCATAACACAAGTTAAATCTTACAATGGGTACCAGAGTTCATAAAACCAGAGTGAAATTATTAAATTGAATGCTGTAATAAATAGGATTGATTTATTGTATCTGGTGACTGTATTCATACATTTTTGGCAATAAACTTTCATTTCATTTCATTTCATTCATTTCATTTCAAAGTGTAAAGGCCCCAATACAGAGCCTTGAGCCGTGCCCTCCGAGACTTTTATGCTAGTGCTAAAACTGTCGCCTATTTTTACGCAATAATTCCTATCTCTAAGGTAATTTTCACACCATTTAAACAATGGACCCCGTATTCCGGTGTTTTCTAATCTTCGTGCAAGTATTTTGTGATTTAATGTGTCAAAAGCACGGGAAAAGTCAATAAACAATGCCAAAACATGTAGTTTCTGATCCAACCACGTATTTACTTGGTCCGTAAATGTTGACAATAACATTGTCGTATTTTTACCTGGTCGAAAACCATACTGTGTATTGTTCAGTATATCATTTTTTCCGTAAAAAGAATGAATTTGATTTTCGGTCTATAATTGCTGACATCATCTTGTTTTCCTTTTTTATAGACAGGTCTCACACAACCAGCTTTTAATTCATCCGGGTAGGTGCCCATTTCAACGCTAGTATTAATAAGTTTGGCCAAAGGTTTACAGATTTTTTTCATCAATGCTTTAACTTCAAACCCTCTTATACTATCAATACCTGGGGCTTTATTAGCATTTAAATTTTTAATTAATTTTAACACGTCATTTTCAGATGCTTTTTTAAATTTTATGCTACAAATGGATGAATGATTATTATCTATTGTACTATCTAGTAATTTTAATTTACAATTTGGGATAATTTTTTTAACGGCATCTGAAAAACCTACTGCGAAGATTTGCGCAATCTTTTTCGGTGACAAATTAGTACAATTAAATGCCGACAACACTACTTCGTCAATTGACTTGCATATTCTGCCCGAGATTTTATTTAGTATATTCCACAGTTTTTTTAGTATTCCCATAATTCATATTTATTTTGTTTTTATAATATAAATTTCTATAGTATTCAATAACTTTATGAACTTTATTCCTCGTCTTATTATATTGTAGTCTTAGGTAAGCATTATACGGATTACGTCTCCACCTGTTAAATAACTTATCTCTTTTTTTAGACAGATTAATAATGTTTTTATTAATCCAGGGTGCAACGCGTAAGTTATTTTTAGTTTTACAAATAGTTTTTCTAGCTTTCGAGTATGCGGATTGAAATAAATCTTTAATATATGTATATATTTCCAGTGGTGTGCCTAAATCATCAACGCGCTCCCAGTTTGCATTACATAGTTCCTTTCTTAATATTACAGAGTCGTAAACATTCATTTGTTTGTTAAATTGACAATTATTAACCGGTGATTCATAGACGTTGCAAAGTGCAACGACGGTAAGCCTATGGTCCGCTAGTACAGTGTCGACTGCAGCGGTGAACGGACTGATCCCGCGCGACCTTACAAATATGTGATCTATACACGATTTCGTAATCGTTTCTAATCTCTTTTCAATACGCGTATATTCTGTAATACCACAAAACAGTCCGTTCTCCGCCATCAGATCAAGATAATTATCTCTTATACTTGATGATATTTTTAAGTCAAGGTTCATATCCCCTGCTATTACAATATTTAATGACGTAGGTACATTTTTTAAAAGTAGTGAAAGTTCAGATACAAAAAGTTGCTTATTATATGAGGGAGGTCTATAAATAGCACATATTGTGACAGCTTGGTTACAAGGAGTTTTAATCGTGCCTACTAGTGACTCGAACAAATATGTATTATAGTTATAAACTGTGAACTTTAAATAATCTTTTATATAAGTAATTATACCGCCACCTTTTTTATTTTTGCGTAATTTTGTGTACATTTTATATCCCGGAATGTTAAATAAATTACTAGTTTCATCTGACACTCCTACCTCCGTTAAAATTATAATATCAATAGGATATAATGTTACGTCTAGAATTTGTAATAATTTTGAATAATTTTTAACTATTGATCGAATATTTATATGTATACATAAAAGATTTATATGACTGCTAGGTATTTTTTAATAAAGCTATTGCAATTTATACAATTATTTAGTTTTATTATTCCTGATGAGTTATTTGTGTTATCCATCTTATTAATATTTATTATGAGAAAAAGCAAAATTTATACAAGGAAAAATTATTTTTCAATTTTTGAAATTGCTTCAATATCTAGTAAACATCTTATAATATGGACTTTACTCACTTTTGTTTTCCTTGCATAAATTTTGCCATTCCTGCACCATACGAATTCAAAATTATTACTCAGCTGTTTTTTACTGTTATATAATAACATTTTATTATAGGGCGTTAGTGCTTCACGAATAAATATCGGAGTGTTTGTAAGTTCACGCGGCGCACTTTGCACAATGTCACCGAGTGTAGACCGTGTCTGCTTATTTGCCGCTAACCATTGATCCCTGATGTGCTGGTTCTTCATTTCCACCATAAGCGATCCGGGTCGTTCTTTATGCGGTTGCACGACACGTGTGCATTTAACGTCACCGTCGTCCATTTTTAAATTTACAGCAATGGATTTTATGACTTCTTTGGATTTTTGTAGTGCAGATTCTGGTAATCCCGATATTTCCAAGGAACTCCCGAGGGACTTTTGTTCTATTTCATGTAGTTTGAATTCCGCGGACGCAACGCGGAGTTCAAGATGTTTGTTACTGTTTTGAAGTTCAATATTTTTATTCTCTAGCATTTTTATTTTGTTTTCATGTTTTTTAAAAGACTCCTCGATACTTAAAATTTGATCACTTAGACAATTAAGCGAAACTTCAAATTCTTTTTTTAATGTTTCAAACTCATTTTTTATTATTCTTTTCATTTCTGCGGAAATTTCGCGAATCAATTTCGATCCAGCTTTGTTACTGGACACAAGTTCCTCTTCTTCTTCATCATTGGAATCATCGCCTTGTATTGAGATAGATGATCTATGCGAGGCATTACACAAGCATTCTTCACAGCTCCATTCCAGTCCGGGGGCGTTACGAAGAGTTGCTAATTGCTTTGCAGAGAGTTTAGCACAAGTAGTAGTACCATGAACACACTTCTCACAACGGCTACATGTTATACCGAGTCCTTTTTTCGTAATATTTTTGTTACACGTATTACACTTTGATATTGGCATCTTGAGGGTAGTTAGCGCACAAATAGGGGCAACGTGTGTATAGTTCGGAACTAGAATGACGAGTTGATATAGTCGATATAGTCGTCCATGTTGTCGTTTCTCATTCTAAATAATCTCGGTTACTAAGTCCGGAATTTGCGTGTTTACTCAGAAGAAGAAGAATGACCCGTTTACGTGCAACTTAGCTTGAAACTAGTTTCTCTTATCTTACTTGTGTAATAGTACAAATTAGTTTGCTTTATTTTATGTATTATTTTGTAGGTATAAAGTAATATTTAAAAGTTGGTTTTTCCAATTGTGAATTATTTGGATCTGTAAGTTATTTTACGTGTATTTACTGGACGTTATGTAGGTAATTTGCAATACAGATTCTATAGCACTCATTTATATAAAAAAAACAGCATTTAAAAATTTATAGGAGTAAATCATTTGTCTTACAATCAAATTCTATTTAATTACATCTATAATATAAAGTAACGATTTTCTAAAAGTAGTTTTAAAGTATCACATATATAATCATTAACACATTCCTTATTTACTCTTCAACGTAATCCCTTTCGAAAGAGTAGTCTAACAAAGCAAATCACTAGTCCTCGAAAGGGCAACGAATGGCCCATTTCCTGAAGGAGCTATATCTTTTTCTTTTCGAACGACACACATTCCCTTTGTTGAAAAATAGTAGTGAGTCACGAAAATAGCGAGGAAGGGTCGTGTTTTACGATCTACTAAAAAGTTATTTTTGATAGGTTATAAGAGAAGTTTTGATATGATTGATATGTTGAGATTCTATAGTTGGATATTTTCAAGCTTTTGAGTATTCACACGGAATTAATGTGCAACAATAGTTGGGTTAATATTAAAACGTAAAAAACATCTTAAATGTATTTGTAAAAGACGTAAGTTGGACGATTTAGTCCAGTTTATTACAATGTATCAAACTGGACATTATCGTAGATCCTTTTTGGGAAAACAGAGTGACCTTTTAATATTCTATATTGGTTCGCGAGCTTCGATAGATACTCGTACGTGACCCTCGCCATTTATGTCGACAGAAAATGGTCATGTTGACTAACATGTCTACTTTTACAATCCGTTATTAATATCTGTTATCGCTTAGACGAGCTGAGAGAGTTTCACATCAGGTATTTCGACCATTATAAATTCATTAGAATGAATAAAATAAATACACTTCCTTGAAACATATTTGGCTAACACGAGCTAAGTTAACAAACATGCAAGACATTAAAAGATAACATTCATTATATTGCCGGAGGAAGATTCTCCGTGATCTTGTACTCAAGCGGCACCCCTCTCTTACACAGAGGGCGGGCGGCGGGCTTGGTTTACAACACGTCATGTTTCACGCGTATTGCCTGAGGACAGGCATTGTGTGTTTTCTCTCAAGTAGGTACATACATGTTAAAATAGTAGTTGTGTAAAGGTTATCTTTAATAACACGTAGAATAATTATACTTCAACATAAATGGACATTATATTTTAGCACATTTCCCAAACTACATGTGGAACGAAACGTTTTAACTCTAGGTTCCGTTTGTTTACCCTGCTTTATGGAGGATAAACACAACCCACCTTTTGGGCTTCGCGGCACTTGAGTAAAAATTTAGCTTCATGTTCTTGACGCAACAGTAACAGAGAACCTAGTTATATTCCGCTCAATTCTTTGGTTACGTTCCGCCCAATTTTTAAGACAATGTGCGTTGAATGGCAAAATTCCATACCTCGCTTTGTATACCAAAACGAGGAAAAGAAAATTAGGTAACATTCAAAAGTCTATAAATACAAATATGAACAAGCCTGCCCAGTCCAATGTGGAACAAATACACACTCAACGGGATAGTCAGACCAATAGATTTTTTAAATGCACGTGCATTTTCTGTTGTTTTATTCGAAATCTGGTTGGTTCTTTTCTGATTCGACCTGAATTATGAAAACAATTTTGTTCGTGATGCAAATGCAGCATAATAAAAGTAGTGGTAAGTGAGCGAACCGCTAGTAAATAAATATAGAACATTGAAGACCTTGCACGTTGAGTGGCAGAACTCGGGTAAATGGGTGAATGAAAAGAATTCATTCTCCAGATCAGAATAAAACCTATATCGTGGCGATTACAGTTTTTATCTACATAGAAAAATCCGCAACCTATGCAGGATGAAATTAGAATTTATATACTGCTACCACCTAAGTCACGGGTTTTTTGATATAATCCTAATCTGTATGATTGAAGCCGTTCTCAATCTAGCTTGCACCATCGATGTTTTCCTATAGAGTTCGGTTGAAGGATTATAATTGGTATGGATGATTAAAAAAGAAATGAATAGCATGGGCGGATTTATTTAGGCTTTTCTTTTCAAAATAAATGTATTATTTAGATTGTTTTGTTTTGAAATGGTACGTTTGCTTCTCTCCTGTCACAATGAACTTGTAAAAATAATAATCAAACCCCGTTATTTGCGGGATACAGTGTGAAGTTAAAAAAGAATATTACACTCGCAAGCAGTTTAACAACTGATTATTTCTGACTTATACTCGTCAGTAAAGCTCCCGGGGTAATATTGAATATCTGCCACAAGTTGTAATATTTCTCACATTGACTCTATAATGCATCGCATATTACTCGTATCTGCAGTACGACGTAAGGCAACTATTTGCCCGCGGGTTATTACTGGTTGGTCCTCGGTAGTTTATTGTTCTTGCATAACTTTGATATTACGGGTTATAATATTAAATGGAAATTGATAGAAATGCAATTGCAATCTCTGATCGAAATGGAGCATATTATTTTATATTTCTTATTCATATGTATAATTTAGTTTTCTGTTGTCGGTTTGTTTAATCAATAATATTTGTTGTTGAAATTTAGTATAGGTTAAATAATAAAGTCAGGTGGGACGAATTCTTAAAGTCATATGTCCAATTTCGTATCAATAACGAAAACAGTTAACCAAACGAAACTTCAAAATTTTCCACTGTACAACTGAAATATGAAAATTGAACAAACTTCCTTTATTAAGAAAGCACGGACCAAAAAGAGAAGTTTTAATTGAACTCGCGTTTCTGTAAAAGCTTTTATAGAAAATAAAAACTAAAAAATGCAAACGGTCCTTGCACGTTTGTTTTGGTCTTTTTCAGTTTATACATGTTAACGTTACACACAAATTTTTAGTTTACAAAATTTTAATTAAAGGCAGAGAGTATGTAGCAAAGTAAAACAAACATGTAACCTACAACTCTGAAAATGTCACATACATTCTTTTTAAAAATGTAAATTTTGTCAAATTGAAATTTCATTAAATTTTCAATATTGTATAAGCTACTATGTTTAAGTCCTGTTAAAATATTTAGGCATATAGGTATCTAAAACCTAGTAATACAATTGTCCACATACATCCTGTGAATTTCAGAAATTGTATTATAATTTTATGACTAACGGGTATTTTTCACTGAACCAGCAAAGTGAAAATTAGTGAAGACTCGAATCGTACATATAAACATAAAAAAATCGAAATTATAAAAATATGAATATTACTGTACAGATCACATCCATTCTGTGTAATTATTGGGAAAACGTAAAATCGTTCTAAAAGCAAATAATATATCAAAGTCATTCCACTGACGCGCTGTCACTACGAGGAAACACCTTTTCCCAAAGTTTTGCTGATCGACGCGAATGTAGGTATCACATGTACCTACATAAGTGATTGATGCTCTTTTTATACAAACGAAGTCTGATGGGATATTTGTATGGATGTGGCAACATGTGAGCACAGACGACAAATGAGTCCCGAGAGATGCTGAGCATAAGATTTTGGAAGAAAGACTTACTGACTTGTAATTCAATCCAAATAATTAATCATCTTACGCATAACATGTTAAAATGTATTCAAATTTTAAATTTACAAAGAAATAATTTAATAATATCTGGAAACAACACGACGTAACTACAGACAATTTATAGATTTTAGATTAAGAAAAATTGCAATGTTACAAAAAGATAAAGTAAGCGCCAAATTTTCTGCTGGAAAGTCGAAAGCCTAAAAGCGAAAAGCTTCTTTGATACACTAAATCCCCAGGAGTTCAGTGCAGACGTTCTCGTATGCACGTAAAGTGCTACGCTCAATCAGCTCTCAAAGAAACTAAAGGAAGCGACATCAAAGAGCCCGCGACTTACCTTCCACTACCTGCCCATTGAATGTTTACTTTAACTATGTGGATTTTCAAACATATTTCTTGTGAATATGAGGATTATACTGACCATTTACTACATATATTTACAAACTACAGATATAGAGGATAATATTTGTTTATATCGGCTTATCTGGCGCAAACACACAAGTGTGTAAGCGCGGCAGTTGTAGGTTCGATTTCCACTCGGGGGAATTAATTATTTTATTTTCTTTGCGGGTGGAATACATATTTACTGTGAAATTAAAAAATATATAATGTGACATAAGATATACTTATAGTGGGCGGTGTATGTCACGTTGAAATGAAACTAGCGAAGCTATAAACGTTCGGCTTCGAGTTCCACTGCAGCACTAATATTTTTTTTTATTTTTTGCAAGCGGCTTACGTCCGAAAATTGAAGTTAATACCCGCCACTGGACTCTCTTTGTTCACTCAAAGTAACTAAAAATATTAGTAAAAATAAAACAATAATGAAAATCATCAAATTTGACAGTTTTTAATTTCATTGTATAGTTTTGAAAAGGAATGTAAATGGAAACACAAGCCAGTCTGGGCCAGTTGAGGCCAGTCGTGGCGCAGAGGCTAGATGTGACTGTAAAATCGACTCGTTGTGGGTTCGATCCCCAGTCGAGGAAATTAGATATTTATTTAAATGTATATTTTCATTTTTTCACTCTGGTGTCGACGAAAAGCGCGGCGTTGAGATCCACCACTCAACAGGCAATGCCTCCAGAATTGTGATCACTTGACGTTTTTTACATACTTTATGCGGATAAAATTATGAATGTGATAGGTATATGAGATGTTCGTCAAATGAATATATGTACTTCTATAATTATATATTTATTTAAATATTGGAATATTAATTAGGTTAATAATTATGTTTTAATTCATTAATATAAGTGAACTAAAAATACATAAATATGCAAAAGTCGTAGAGCACAGCTAAAACAGGAACGATTTAATGATTCTTTTTGGAATGTTCTGGAGCATCTGGGTTTACTGAAAAAAAAAAAAATTAAAACACTATATTAAAAAATAACTTTGAAATAAGTTTAACAGCATCTCAAATTTAAATTAATTATATAAGATATTTTATCGTGTAAGACTTATGCGTTTTAATAGGACACCAGTTTATTATATTTTTTTGTTCAGCAAGGCAAGAACGGTAGCATTCAGAAGCGCCGATCCCATTAAGATACTTGTGTTCCCCGTGAACGTTAAGTGGCTGAACTAAAGGCCACGCTTTGCTTCGTTACCAGAGTGAGTAAATTAAAATAAATATTTCTTTTCCTCAAATGGGAATCGAACCCACAATTTGTCACGCTTAAGTCGCATGCTTGTGCTCCTACGCCACGACTGGCCTTAACCACGTACAAAAATATAGAAAGTGGGGTAACTGAGTTAGAATACTTTACTATATCAAAGATATTGCGTAAGATGGAAGTTGATGATTGATTATGTCTTCGCATTGCAACACCACATATTTAATAACCACCAATATATAGCAACGGCAGATATATGCTTAAGTATTACCGATAGACACATATAATAGATATTACACCCAAAAACTCAACAGACGATTCTTCGTTGTTAAGACCTCGTCACTAGTCACGGTCGCTACATTAATAAATAAAATATATACATAGATTTTCCATATACTTATATAACATTACAAATAATACGCACTTCCAGCCGCAATCACTTCTTCCAGTTCGTAAGGTGGATAATCAGAATATTTGTTTAAATCTAAAGTAGGGCCGTCTTTTTGAGCATTGACTCTATTTATTCTACTCAAGGACAAGCGGAAAGCTATGTAGTGTATAACTTTCTGTCCGGTACTCTTGTAGTGCTTGTTGTAATCTTTCATGTATTTCTCAAATAATTCCACGGGCTTCTTGGTATCGTAATGTGGCTTACCACCGCTGGCCACGGCGACGGCGGCCAGCAGGGTGATGCAAATGAATAATTTCATTATTAACGTTGATTGCCTTATACACGGGGCTAGTGTCTACAATCAAATCTAGAATGACGATTTCGAAGATCTACCGGTCATATATATAGGAGAGCTGTATAAGGGTATTAATTGACTCCGTAAATTATAATTTCCTTAACCCGCCATTGGTGACGTTAATTTGATTTACATCTTTGGTGACGCCGGTCTCACGGACCGGGATTTTTATGTCTTAAATGGTCCTTTATTATTCTTAGGACATTAGGAGCTCTTGAAAAATAAACAAAAATATATATCGACGGTCCCTAGGTAAAGTATGAAAATTGAAAAATGCTACTTTTCAGGAGAGTGATTTAAAGTTTATTTTTTTTATTTATAATTATTTTTATTTTGATACAAACTTGGATTTATAGTTGTGTTACGATAACAAACTATTACTACAATACTTACTACTATTATCAATAGTGTTCAAAAAAATTAAGTTCAAATAGAATACTAAGAAAATGAACATGCATTTTGAATAGAAACTGACACTTTCGATTATTTACAGAGAACTGAGTTCCAACACTCAACGCCTTAATTAGGCGGAAAATGGAGAACGAAGTGTCTTAAGACAAAGTTTCCTCTGCCTAGCCTGCTGTGTGCGAGATACAGCGTGAAGATCATTTAATTTTTATTTCCGATACCTGTATATTATACACTCAAGTTTTTTTTAGTTTACATTCAATGCACAAAAGACTCCTTTACAATTTTAGTATATTTATATAATTTTCTTTATACATCTTTTATTCTCTGTCTCTGATCTTTTATTTTCATGAACTTATAAAATAAGATTTGGCTAGTATGAACTGAGTTAACAAGCAAGCAAAATATAGAACTTATTATATTTTTTTATGGAAAAAGGATGGCGGTGATGCCGGGGGAAGATTCCGCGTGATCTTGTATTCAATCGACGCTGGTCTCTTACACAAAGGGCTATTGATTACAATGCACCATGTTTCACGCATATTGCCCGAGGATTGTGTGTTTTCTTTGAAGTATTATGCATATTAGAATAGTAGTTGTATGACTGTTGTTATCTTTTATAACAAGTAGAATAGTTATAAAACGTAAATGGGTATCATTACGGCGAAGTTATTATTTCATTAATATGAATGGCAATAGTTCGTATAATACAGGTACAAATGTGTACCTATATTATATTAAAAACCCCGCCATTTAGTTTTATGTCAAAATGATCCATTTAAAATATGTGTTTATGTAAATAAATAATGTTTCTTCTAGCAACAAAAATATGTTAACTTATAATTCAATTAAGAAGCTACTAAAGTCCCGGGTCTTAAGCCATACCTCGAATTTGTTTTATATAGAACATGCACTCAAATGAATAATGTTAGATAAAAATAACAGGACTCAGGATGCTAACAGTAAATAAAACAAAACTGATAATATAATTTCATAAATTATTGAATAGTTTGCAAATAGTTATTGTAACTTGAGTTATTCGACACCAAACTAATCTAGTCACTTTGCAAAGTAGATTATGGGCTGTCAGAACTTGGTAGAGAGCCGAAAAACTTGCAACGGTGCTCCTCAGATGGTCCTACTGAGATGATTGAATTTAAACAACATAATCCAACAAGCGCCAGACGCGATCGTTGCTTTCAAGTAAATGATCACCCGTTTCTATATTTACTATAGAGTAAGATATTTTTTATAACGTCACTTTCCGCTGAATTCTAGTCATTGCGTTGAGTAGCGGAACTCAACGACGCGCTTTGCCTCGACACTACAGCGACGAAACGGATAATAAAACGAATATAAATTTAAATAAATATTTCAATTCCTCGAGTGGGGATCGAACCCACGATCAAAACCACAGGCACACTTTGTGCGCCTTGGTCATTGGTCTCTATTCTAAATTATACATTTTCATATTAAATTGGACTATTCTTCAAAATTTCAGAACAGATAAATTTATAAATTTTATAATTATATTTTATTTAAGAAGTATATCTGAGGAACATTGGAATATTAAGTATTTTTTTGTCTACAAATATATTTTTTTAGCTTCATTCTTTATCTCCTTAATTTAAGTGATGCGACACTAAGTTTTATTACTCATGGGACCACCCTACGAAAGATACGCAAAGGATAAAATACATTATGCACATTCGTAGTATTCAATAGAACAAAATTATTAATTAATATTTTGCTTTAATTCAATTTAATTTCGTACGTACCGTTGATTAATTTATAATATAAACAAAATCCTGATAACATTCGCTATTCCAATATTAACGATTATTATTTATAGTGTTTACCCATACACGATAGTGTTTAAAATTTACACGTGAAACCATTAGATGTTATATTATAGAGATACCAAACTTTTGTAATTTATGATCTTTAGTTATCTAAAACAATACGACCGAATATAAACGTATATTTACGTATTTATCTTTGTCTCTCTAAATATATCTATCTCGCTTCCTTGATTGATGGCACCGGCGATTGCACGTCAGTATTAGAGGAGGATGTATGGACTATTTAATTTCTACCGGATAGTATATAGAGCGGAAGATATAAAAGAAACTTATAATTATAGACTGACGCGTGAAAGGATTGTTTTCTCTTATAAGCCGTTGTTTTGACGGAGAACTATTGACTTTACGTCAACGCTCAAAAATGTTTTGTAGAATGATTATTCTCATTTAAATATTTTTTTCACGTAAGAATTTTCTGAATTTCCGCAATTTAAAAATTTTATGTACTTTATAATAATTTTATGTAGTTATAAGTAGTAGTAATAAGTAATAAGTAGTAGTCTTCTTCTTCCTGGCATTAATCCCGGCTGTTACCAGAGTCTGCCTTCCTACTCAACCTACTCCACTTTGCACGGTCTTTTGCGTCCTCGGTGGTTAGACCATTGACTCTCGCACTCAACAGTCAATCAAAAGTTAAAAAAGTCAATTTAAAAATTATATATTAATATAGTTTTTGTAAGAAAGCCCTCTTGAGACTGACGGCGGAAGCAAAATCTATTTTCTTCCAGCGTTCTTACTTTACGTCAAAGTGATGATAAATAAGACTTGCCATCTTATAAGCCCTCCCCGAAGTATAAAGTAAATGTACTTTTATCTACATAAATAAAACTGTTTTATATATATATTTCTTTCGTTGGGTGTATGTACGTCGTTAGTTCGCATCAGGAGAGAAATTAATGTTAAGAGACCTTATTCTCCAGTTTCCACACGAATTCTAGAGCTGGGAAATTAAAATAATTTATTGATCCCGATGGGAATAGAACCTACAACCATCCTTGCTTTTGTTGATCAAATTAGTAATCTGGATTTAAAGATATGAAGTAAATAATTAAATTTAGTTAATAATGTAATTGTATTTTCTCCGACTACCTACTACAAGTAGGGAATAGTTTTCGCATAAAGTTGTTTTCAGTTATGATTTTGTTCCTCAAAGTTCTATAAGATTCGCTGTGGTCTTTGTTGTCTATTATAATTTACTACAAGTTTCAGTAGTCATTCTCAACGTAAAGTCTTATTTATAATCTTATTATTAGGATAGGTTCCCTGCCTACCCTGCTGTGTGTGGAATACAGTGTGAAACTGAAAAAAAATACAATGATCATTTTATTAATATAATATTTATAATTAATGAAAGGTTGAATACGAAAATTTGCGAAACAAGTATCAGTTAGGTATATGAAATATTTGTATATTTGAAATTATAACATAAGCAACGACCTGCTTCTTCTGTTCTGTTAGATTGCAAAAATTCTAGTAAAAATCTATATAAATCGGAAATAAATTTTGTAAGAGGAATACTTTACATATATTGAATACGGGGGAATTCCCACAACAAAGAAGTAGAAAGCAGTGCCAATAAAAGAGGACGATTGGCTCGCGTTTGACGAAATGGTAAAGGTTATCACGATTTCAATTTCAGCTCTATACATTGAAAATTTTACTTGAAATATTTTCTAGAGTTACCTGTATTGTAATGTATAAAAGTAACATAAAATAGTACCTGCTTCACATTATATACCTAAAAAAATAAAATCAGCTTCACGCAGTATCCCGCATACGGCTGGGTAGGCAGAGGGAACCTAGTGTTAAGACACTCCGTCCCCGACTTTCTGCCGAATTCAGGAGGCATTGCGTGGTAAGTGGCAGAACTCAACATCGCGCTTTGCCTCGACATCAGAGCGAAGAAATGGAAGTATAAACGTAAATAAATATTTCACTTCCTCGAGTGGGGATCGAACCCACAACCGTTGTGTTACAGTCACACCCTTGTGCCGCTGCGCCACGACTGCCTCTTATATACCTGAGCATATTTATATATAAAAATTTTAAACATTTTTTAATCCCTTACTAATTTTTTACTTTTTCTTTTTAGGTGATAGAGACATTGTTGCACTTTTAGAAAGAATGAGAAAACAAAATTAAACTTCATGATTTGCCGCATATCAGAGTAGGCAAAGAGGTTAGTGATAAGTCACAATTTCTTAGTTATTTTACAGTACAGTAAAGGCCATTCCATTCCATTTTCGAGACATTCCGCGTTCAGTGACAAAACTCATCACGCTTTTTCTTATTACTATAATAGGTAAATGAAAAGAATTAATTCCCCACAGTGGCAAACGAACCTACAACCGCGGACATTGTGCCACTGCGGCACTAAATTTACTCTATATAATTAACTCTAAATAGAAAAATCCGCAACCAACGCAGGATGAAATTACAATTTATATACAGCCATCACCTAAGCCGCGGCTTTTTTGTTGTAATTCCAATATGTATAAACAAAGCCGTTCCTAATCTACTTTTCACCATACATATTTAACTATAGTATCCGGTAAAAGGTTTATAATTTGTATTGGCCTAAGATCCCAGTGCATAAATCTGCAAGTATCAGATTTTTTATGCATCTATACTAATATAATATAGCGGAATAGTTCTTTTGTTTGTTTGTTTTTTAAACGATAAGATCTCAGAAACTACTGGGCCGATTTACTTTCTTTTTATTTTGTATGAGAGCTGCATTCTTCGCAAATTTTTGTTTTAATCCAAATAGTCAAACGTTTTGAACTAGCTCCTATAGTTATAAATCAGTTAGTGCGTGTAATCAATCGGTGTGACCTCATTTGTTCGTGCGTATTTCACAGTTCTAACAAACGACATTTCCAATAAATTTAGAACATTACAATGGGGATTACACATCAAAGCCACTCGATAGGGGTAATCAGCTTATATACGAACAAGTGATGGCGCTGACATTCTAAACTGGTCCCTGGAAATAGAACATTTAATGAAATTTTCCTGATTGAATGATTATTTGTTATACAAAGGAACGTTATAAATTGCTATATTGATGTCATACAATTGTAACTACCTCATTCAATGGAAATTAAGAACGTGTAAATTAAAAATAACCTTTTGTAAGCGCAAATAGTTAATGGATTTTAACTCGATTCCAAAATGCTAACTTTGTTAGCTTTAAGCTCATGGGTTTTAATATAATTTTGACGAGTTCAGTAAAATTTGCTTTTGATAAATCAGGTCGCCATTTAATTAACTATTTAAAATGAGGTAGAGTGTTGGAATTGTTGGAAATAGTTCTAGCTTAAAAGTAAACTATTAAATTTAATAATTTCTTTATCAGCCACTTAATTACCATATTTAAATCGTCTAAAGCTTTGTTTTGGGTGAGCGATTGTGGTTCAGCAGCACAGCTATCAAATTTCTGACAAGTTACTTATTTTTTGACTTAGAAGTTATCTTTACATAAAGCGTTTCTCATTCTTGTCGATCGATGAAATCAACGCCGCGTTTTGCCTCGACACCAGACCAAAGAACGGAAAATATAAATTTAAATAAATATTTCCTTCCTTGAGTGGGGATCGATCCCCGTGACCAGTCGATTTTGCAGCACACTTTATGCCCTTGCTCCACGATTGGCCTTCGATCGTGATGATCGTATTTTTATTTTTATTATGTACTTTTTTATGACAATTACCTTATTATTATATCAAACCAAAAAACATTACACAGTTAAAAACTAGGTAAGTTTAACACTTCTATCATTTATCTTTGAAAGAAGAGAGAATTTTTGCTATTAGTTTGAACTGATCCATTTCTCGCAGACAAGAGCTCTGGAGCCTCGCCAACCCCCCGTCCGCCGCCGGCACAGCGCAGCGGTGAGCAACGACTGACATAAATCGCCTTTATTGAATTGCGATTGACGATATTTGAAATTTTGAATAGATTTTTATATGATTACTTTTCATGGATCATATTGTGTTAGAGATATAAAAGTAGTCTCTGTAATTTAAATATTTTGAAATTTTCTTATTAATTTAAATGATATTTTCACTATCGGTCATTGATGTGATTTATACTTTATTGTTACTGTATTGTTAGTAACTTATAGTATTATTATAGCAATATATGCGTGTTTCTAATATTGAAACTTCGGTTGTTTCTTTTAAACCAAAAATCTGTGATTAATATTTTATGGAGTTCTGTGTAAAACTATAATTATTATAATACTATACTATATTATAATTATAATAATTTATACAGACAGGCAGATAAATGATTTATGCCTTTTTTGGCCTACAATGGGTAGAAAGAATTTAAAGTTATGTCACTCTTTTATACAAACGTAAACATCATGCATTTACTTCAACCAAACCGTTAACAACTGTAACACTCTATATCATATTATACTGTATGAAAATAAAACGAACCGTATATATTCATATTCATATATTCATCAGATAATCTATATATATAAAAGGACTTGTCCTCACTGTCTGAAGTAAGACGCACGCACAGCCGTAACCGCTAATGGTAGAAACATGAAATTTGGACAGATGTTTACTTTCGTAATCTGGACATCCACTAAGAAGGGATTTTGAAATATTTTACCCTAAAGGGACGAAATAGGGGTTGAAAGTTTGTATGGAGAAAAAATAAAATCGGCACCGATTTCTATAAAATTTGAAATTTAGATTTTTAAAAGTATTTAATTGAACACGTGTTTCATAGTTTTCTAGAATTCTTCCCCTAAAGGTGCAAATGAAGGGTTGAAGGTTTTTATGGAAAAATCTTTAAAACGCCACCGATTATTATAAAATTTGAAATTCAGACTCTTAAAAATATTTAATTGAACACATGTTTCATGGTTTTCTAGAATTCACTCCCTAAGGGTGCAAATAAGGGGTTGAAAGTTTGTATGGAAAAATCTTTAAATCGCCACCGATTTTTATAAAATTTGAAATTTAGACTCTTAAAAATATTTCAATGAAGACGTTTCGTGGTTTATTAGAATTCACCCCTAAATAGGCAAGCGAAGCTGCGCGCGTCCGCTAGTAATTAATAAAACCCTTTTTACACAACTAAAGTAAAATTATGTTATCAGTGATAAATTTATCTCTAACAGAGATGTTGGGTAAATGTAATATTATTATAGTTATTCTCATTATATGAACATTTTATAGACGCCCATTAATTATTTAGCAGTATTCTCGCAATCACCATATGTTACACAGCCTCGCGCTATAAAAGGGAGATAAAAAACAGATATGGGCCCTCGAAGTGTTATGTTTTCATTCATGGTATTGCTATCGGTATTCTATGATTCGTTTGGTTTTGTCCGCTAATATCTACATATATAAAAGGACTTGTCCTCACTGACTGAGGTAAGACGCACGCACAGCCTTAACCGCTGTGCGTAGAAACGTGGAATTTGGGCAGATGTTTACTTTCGTAATCTGGACATCCACTAAGAAGGGATTTTGTAAAATTTTAACCCTAAAGGGGCGAGATAGGGGTTGAAAGTTTGTATGGAAAAATTCTTAAATCGCCACCGATTTTTATAAAATTTGAAATTTAGATTTTTAAAAGTATTCAATTGAACATGTGTTTCATCGTTTTCTGGAATTCTCCCCTAAGGGTGCAAATAAGGGGTTATAAGTTTGAGTGGAAAAATCTTTAAATCACTACCGATTTATAAAATTTGAAATTTAGACTTTTAAAAATATTTCATTGAGGACATGTTTCGTGGTTTATTAGAATTCACCCCTAAATACGCAAGCGAAGCTGCGCGCGTTCGCTAGTTTTTAAATAAAACTCATTCCAAACATAGCATAAAGATGACATTATATGGTTAATAATTATAAAATAGGCGTTACTTTACTTGGTTGTCCTTTAACGCTGGTGCGCGTACCTGTTTTCTAAGTTTGAAAAAAAATAGGATGAAGGAGAACATTTTCGATGTCAAGAATGCGCGTGTATTGCATGGCTTATCAGATTTATCAAATAACTTTATATCGTCGCTAGGTAAAACTGATATACCTATTTCTAGAATCAAAGAAAAACTCTACAAGGCTATTGAAACACAAGCGCATCTAAATTTTTAGTAACGAAGACGATCGAAAACTTTAACCATATGGGACTACTACGTAATATAAAGGTAATTCGAAATATTAAGAAACAGAAGAATAACAATCTCTTCTTACATTTTTATGTGAAATACTATACATACACAGATGTTCATTTTAATACTCCCATCATAAAGCCATAAATACCATGCCGCTGACATAAATTATTTGTAATCGACGCTCAGTACTAAGCGTATTTAGAATACAATGAATAATAATTTATATCACAATCGCCACACTGGCTTGGAATCGTTCCAAGAGTGAAGAATAATATCTATTTACGACGCAGATGAAACTAGGAGATCTTCATTACTGCTCCAAACTTTCCCCACTGTCTCCGATAAGACGTAATTTACCCACTTGCAAAGATCTACTAACTAAAAAACTAAACCTTTCATCGGAGTATCAAATTCAAACTAAGTTCTCTGATTCTGCAAATCTAGATATTTAACTCCTTAAACTTGGATCCTACCAAATATGGAAATGAAGATTTGACGTCATGAATACATTTAGACGGCCCTCGAAATAATACAGATAGAATTTTATACGCAAAAACAACCGCAAGATAAAATACAGATAGAATTTTATACGCAAAAACAACCGCAAGATAAAAATATATTCAGATAAAATCACTGAACAATTGATTTAATATTTATATATACTTTTCAAATATACAAAACTAGAAACCCCCTTGCGGCTTCGCCCGCTTTTACTACTGGATTATTCATATAATGTATGTTTGCAAACACTTAAGATAATGTGAAAATTAATTAAACCCTAATGCAACCCGCATTTTCGTAATTTCAATAAGGATTTTACAATTGTTTTACACAGCAAGGATTTTTTAGTAGGTACCGTAATTTTAAATCTGTGCTACTAATCTTTTCAAGTACTTATTAAAATATATTTAAATGACTATTTTTAAACGAAAGAAATTATAAACAAAAACCTACCTACTAATAACTACTACAAAAAATATGGAACCAAATATAACGCGCTGAAATAATACATTCAACTCCAATTATCCAATACGTGCAAACGCATCTAAATCTTCGTTGCTATAGAGGCAGGCGGGTTTTTTTTCAAGCTTGTGGTTAATGCTGAAGAGGTTATTCTGTCCCTGATGAAAAGCAAGCACTACGTGGCTGCCTGTGAAGAAAATTAAATAGATTGCATCGGCCGAGAATCGAACCCGGGCCGCCCGCGTGGCAGGCGAACATTCTACCACTGAACCACCGATGCGTGTAAGGCAGGAGGACGCGGCGCACGCGTGGCTAGTGGCGAGCCGTTTCACAGCAAGGATTTTTTGATATTGTAACAACTTCTAAAGTACTTATTAAAATGAAAAACAGTAAAAGACAGTTTTGATCTACATTAAATGGCCAACGTAACTAATATACTTATTTATATGCTGAGAGTAAGCGATAAGTGAAACTTGAGTAACATACAGCTGTTGTGTCAACGGCGTGGTGACTTGGCTAGTTTTCATATGAATTTACAATAGAATAGAATTTGAATACATTCATTTATTTCGATGTAAATTCATATGAAAACTAGCCAAGTCAGATATTACACATAAATAAAGTCTCCAAGTTGTAACAAGAATGGGCATTTTCAGTTGTTATAAAATATTTTATATTGTTAAAAATTAATTTCAGGACTGACCATTGAACTTGGCATACATTTACATCTCATATCTTTTATCGCTGAAAGCATACGTTTTATTACAGAACTTGGCTTTCATTTTAATTTTCTTTCTGAAATGCTAATGCTGTATTACTAAGTTTTATGTTTACCTACATGACTACTTAATTCTAAAGGACTTATTTGTAGTAACTATTGAAAAATTATAACTAAAAAAATGTTTTACAAAATTTGCATTCTTAACATGAAATATTTGACATTTTTAGTTTTAAATGACATATCATACGTTTCACTTTGCAACATACACTCCTTTACCATAAATTGTACAACCTCCTTCGTGTCTTTTCCATACAACGTGACACTGGCGAAGTGATATGTGCTCAACTGGCACGCTCGGAACGCCAGATTTAAAGAACCATACCATACCATACCATAAATTGAAAACTTACAGTGTAAACTGTAACCTAGATGCACAGAAGCATAATAATATTCTTTATTGCACAAAATATACATAAGAAAACAATAAAATACATTTAGTTCGCAAAGGTGGACTTATCTCTATAAGAGATCTCTTCCAGCCAACCAGTGGAAGTGGATGAGTTACAAGTAGCGGGTGAGATCATAGTGCAATTAAGTTATTACTTTAAACATTTACTTAACTTAGCACAAACAAAACAAAATACACATATTATATTACAATATATAAATACATAATTAAAACAAATATATATGTCGATATACATATACATACTATATAAAATATATTGTTTCATACATACACATATATATACATATAGTTATATAATAAATATATAAAAAAATAAAAAAGAAATATATAGATATATGAGATGAAAATGTGGAAGTAATTACAATATGAAGTTTACGAGTTTGAGGTTGCGAGCAGATATTTTTTAAGTTGAGATTTAAAGGACATTATAGATGGACTTCTCTGGATAGATTTAGGAAGTTGGTTCCATAGGGATGCGGCATAAACAGAAAAGGATTTTTGGAAGAATTTAGAGTTACTCTTTGGTATGTCAAGTGTCGGTATGACACAAGAACGCCTAGAGCGTGTGGGAGTGGGAAGTAAATGAAACCGGGAGCGAAGATAAGAGGGGAATTTTGAATAATTAAGGATTTTAAAAAGGAGTGAAAGGATGTGCATATCTCGGCGAAGGCGAATTGGAAGCCAATTAAGCTGAGCTCGAAATTGGGAAACGTGATCATACTTACGAAGACCGTAAATGAAGCGTATGGCGAGATTTTGAAGGCGCTCTAGCTTATTGAGTAGCTCCTCGGTCACATCCAAATAGCAGACGTCAGCGTAGTCAAGAATTGGCAGTAGAAGAGATTGCGCAAGCATAATTTTTGTTTATGAGGGAGGAAATATTGGAGACGCTTCAGAGAATGATAAGAGAAGTGCATACGTTTACTAAGATCATTAATATGTGATGCCCAAGTCAAGTTGCTGTCGAAGGTTAGACCCAGATTTCTCACTTTGTCGTAATATGGAATTGGAAATCCAGAGTAGAGTATCTTAGGCACTGAGGTCCAATTGATTTTACTACCAAGTCTTCTACTGCTTATTATAATTGCCTGCGATTTTTTTGGGTTAACTAATAGGCCAAAAGATTCAGCCCAGTCTTGAATCGCAGCAAGATCTTCATTTAAGACGCGATGGTCTCAGGCAATTCATGTAAGTAGCCATGTCGATACAACTGCAAATCATCGGCATACAGGTGGTAAGGAGAAGAAATTACTTTTGAAATATTGTTAATAAAAACCGAAAATAGAAGAGGAGAAAGAACGCCGCCTTGAGGAACACCAGCCAAGACGATGTATTGTCATTGGCTTTCACACATTGTCGGCGACCGAAGAGATAAGAGTGAAACCAGTTTAAAACTGTGGAAGGAATGTTAACTGCACGAAGAGTAGCAAGAAGTATGTCAAAGTCAACAGAGCTAAAAGTATTGCTGAAATCCAGTAATACCATTGCAGTGATCTTGGTGTTATCCAAGGCACACCGAATGTCCTCCGAGATATTCAGCAGTGCGCTAACTGTGCTGTGAAAGGGACGGAACCCGGATTGGTAAGGACATAGAAGATTGTTTGAGGAGAGAAAAGAGTACAGTTGATTATGAACGATGGTTTCAAGGACTTTTGATAGGATAGGTAAAATGGATATAGGACGATAGTCAGTGATAGCGGAAGGGTTCGAGGTTTTGGGTAACGGAATGACATAAGCATTCTGCCACTGTGATGGAAAGACATTACATGTCAGCGAGAAATTGATAATGTGGGTGACCACTGGTGCAATGACATCCAACACGGGAAGAATCATCTCGAGACTGAGATTGTCACTTCCAATGGCTTTAGTGGAGATGGAGCGGACACACTTCTTGACTTCCTCTTCAGATACAGTTTTAAATGAAAAGGGAGTTTAGTCTGGTAGGACATTTTGAGATAAAGAAGCAAGTGTATGTGTTTTTATGTGGGCATTTATTTTTATATTTGGGTTTGTAAAATGAGAATTTAAGACATTAAGATCCACTGAGATCTGATGATCAGCAGTGGCTTTACCTATACCAAGCGACTCTAAGAATCTCCAAACTTGCGCTTGAGAGAGGTTCTAAATGGTATTGTGAACGTAGCGACGCTTAGCATCCCTACACATCCTGTTGCAAATGTTCCGCAGTTTCTTGTATGCTGTGAGATTTTCTTCACAAGGAAATCTTTTGTTTTTAGTTTTCGCTCGATCGCGCTTAGTCATAAATCGTTTAATAATTGGCGTTAACCATGGTGCAGGCGCATGCTTGATACGAACTGGTCTTACGGGGGCATGAACATTAAAAATGTTAATCAGTTCAGAAGTTAGCGAGTGTACCATATCGTCAATATTAGTTAGTGACAATGTGGTTGACCAGTCGATGTTCCTCAAATCATCCCTGAAGCGTTCCAGATCAATATGCTTAAAATCGCGCTGAAGAAAATTTTGCTTCTAACCTTGGGAGGGCGTAATTTATAAGAAAGAAAAATTAAATCGTGAAAAGAGAAAGGTGCAGTCATTTGACCATGAGAAATAATAAAATTAGGGTTAGAGACGGAGATAATATCAATCAGAGAAGGACGACAGTCAGGAAAAAAATGGGTGGGGGAAGACATGGGTAGAATATGCAAGTTATATGACTCATTCAGTGCCTTGAGGTGGTTGCTTCTAGTATCATTTTTTAACATACAGGTATTTAGGTCGCCCATGCAAATTATATGGTCATAATGATGAAAAAGACTCTCCATAATATCTTCCAAAGCACTAAAATAATTCACTTTATCATTAGGGGAATATAAAACGCCTAAAAGAATTTTTTTATAGTGTAGTTCTACTTCTAAAAAGAGATATTCAAGAATTCCTTCAGCCTGATTAAGGGAGCGAGAGACGACCCTGGCAGGGATGCTGTTACGAAGGTATATTAATTAGTTCTTGGAGTAAATCGTTCGGACTATCTATTAACCCAAGTAAATCTAATGTATGTATGTTTGGGCATCCTAAGCAGTTATTTAAAATAAAACCAAATCTCCCTCAAATCCTTTTTGACAATGTCTGCTTAGAGGTTAGTGATAGTGTCAAGAACTTAGGAGTCAGAATGGACAGCACATTTTCTTGGTCGCCTCAAATTGCCGAGCTCAGCCGTAAGATCTTCTGTGCTATAAGAAGTTTGAGAAGATGAAAGAACCTACTACCATTAAAGACTAAAATCTCATTGGCTCAAACTCTTCTTCTCCCTATACTTGATTATGCCGACTCGTGTTACTTAGATTTATCTCAACGACTACTAAATAAGCTTGAACGGATGCAGAATCTTATAATCCGATTTATCTTTGGATTGCGAAAGTTTGATCACGTAACACAATACCGTACTCAGCTTAAATGGCTCACTGTAAAAGACCGACGACAATTACACTCTCTCACTCTCCTTTTCACAATCCTTTACCACCCTGTCACTCCTTCGTACCTCAAAGAACGGTTTAAGTTCTTGGGGTCGAACGCCCTCCACTCCCAACACCTTCGTTCCCGCAACAACAACCTCCTAGAAATCCCCTCATGTCACACTAAATGCTATGGAG
>HE667983.1:0-15740 GCA_000313835.2 Heliconius melpomene melpomene | reverse complement strand
GAACTTAAATTTGAGTGCACCATTTCTGTATCAACATCTGTAAATGCGTAGTTCTACAACTACTTTTTATATAACATAGCAGTACTGATGCTAGTGGTCTGGAATCTAAGAATTCTATAGTAACTATGTTATTTTGTTTCAGAATTTTCGTTAATAGATCGTTGCATTTAGAAATGTTAAATTTTACGGATTTGATATGGATTACACTCTGGCAGGTGAGTGTGTTTAAATGTGAATCATGAATTGTTTGTTACGTCAGTGGGTAATACTGAGTTGCACGTTTGTGTAAATATTACTATGCAGAAAATAAGGAGGTCAGTCGTTGACTATATTGAAATAAAGAGTCGGTGTTAGACTGTAAACTGCGAAAGGTTGTGGGTTCAATTTCCACTGGAGGAAATGAAATATTTAATATTTTCATCTCTGGTATCGGAACGGAAGTGTCTGAATGGGAACAGAGTGTCTTAACTCTATTCTGCTACGTGCGGGATACAGCGTGAAGCTGATAAAAAGAAGTAAATAAAAAAATATATGATGAATTTATCAAAGTATATAGAAATGTCAATGAGTAGATCATAGTGAAAGTCACAGCTGGAGTAGGCTCGAGACCTATAGATGATGATGGAGTATGTAGCGTTATGCAACTATGCTAAAAATGTTTTTGCTTCACTTCGGTGCAAGGTCATTTTATCAAATGGAACATATAAAAATATTTATTTTTGTGTTTTGTATAACAAGTTAGGTATTGAATAATGTTCATTTGACATTATAATATTTAAAATAATATTTTTGCTGTATATTTTTTATGCGTTTATGTAATAAATTTCTTATTTTTCATATTTTTGTTGCTATCTTTTTTTTTATTAAGTGTTCAAATTTCCTACATAGATAGATTATATATTATTATCTATATATATTAGCAATTTAACGGCCTCATTAAAAGATAGTGTCTAGTTATCGCAGTTCTATTCAAATCTAGTGTGAAGGTCGATGTTTGTTCATTTCAAGTGATATACCTAAAATATATAAACTAAGTAATAATGTTGCCTTTTTATTATTATAAAGCTGATTTTATTTACAGAGTATAAATCGCCACAATATGAAAACTTAGGCTTCAATCTAACCAAAGAAAGATTAGTTCACAAAGGATACCCACAAGAAATATTAGAATTCGAATATGACCCTTCATTTCCTGTCAGGTAAGTCAATGTTACAATAGAAATAATTGTCGTAGTTACATTTTTAATATAATAATTATATATTGACATAATTAAAAATAACTTATTTTTACTGAAACTGGTTTTTACTGAGTAACATGTATTTTTGTGTTTTTACTGAATTTATTTACAAACATTCACTATTAAAGCTATTTCTTATATATGTTCTTTTGTTTTTAAACATTTTTTTTAAATACATATAATTCAAAGTCTAATTTGCTTACTATGAAATAATATATGAACATTTGCAAATATTAAATAAAGTGTGATATGCGCAATGTGTGCCGGTACTCAGTAGGTACTTGTAAATCTTAAAATATTTATGTCTCACCTTGAATTAATTCATCGTACATCTAACACTGACATCTAACAAGGTTGCCTTTGACATTAAAATATATCTTGCATTCGATGTGTATTGATAAACAATATTTTTAATGCTTCAAAGTGCTTCACGATTTATTTGAAGATAGTAAATGAACGATGTATAATCTATATACAAGTATGACACATATTTCTATCAAATTAATGTATCTATAATAAAAAGGCAAGCTACACTATGATATACTTCGAAATTTACCGTAATGAATGGAAGTTGGACTTTGTTTAACTAAATCGAAAAGAATACATATATAATATTTTAAACTGCGAAAAATTGGAGCTAGCTACTTCCTCTTGTTAGCCCTTTTACTTTTTATCCAAGCATAACGAAACGGAACTACGGCGTCGTCGTCTTGAAATCATCATAACACCTATAGTTTCTAATGTCGACACCATATAAACTTTCTAATTTTCTATATGAATATTAAAATTTTCTTTTCATTGCAGAGGTCTCTGGTTCGACACGTTATATGGCAACTTGTTAAAGGTAGACGCGTACGGCAACATATTAGTCTGCGTTCACGGATTTGAATTTTTAAAGCAGTTAGTATATAGTATTATTATTTTTTAGTAATAATACCCTTCACCCGCAAATAGCACGGTAGGCAGAGGGAACCTAGTGTTAAGACACTCTGAAAGATGGGCTTTCAGCAGAATTATACAGATATTGCGTCTTGAATGGAGGAAATCAACGCTGCGCTTTGCCCTGTTACCAGAGCGAGGAAATGAAAATATTGAATAATTAATTAAGTAGTAAGTAGTTAAGTAAGTGGGAATCAAATCCACAACCATCGCATTTACACTCACACGCTTGTGCTATTTCGCCACGGCGGTCTTTTTATTTGATTTATTTTCATATTATTGTTTATATATAAACAAGATTGTTGTTTCAGTTCTCAGGTATACGAATTGTATCCAAATAAATTTTTGACGCTCGACGAGTCGAGAGTGTACGTGTTGAATACATTATTCAATTTGCCCGAGACGTATCTGATAGCGTGTCTCATAGACTTCTTCACGAACTCGCCGCAGTACACGAGGTGAGTAGGGCTGGCAATGTTCCCTTTAAGTCAGTGATTGTTTTTTTGTTAGCTTCACGCTATATTAATATGGCGGAGTAGGTAGAGTCAAGTGGCAAGTCACTCCTCACGCACTGTCGAATTTACGAGGCATTGCGTGTTGGATGGTAGAAATTAACGTCGCACTTTCCTTGTTACCAGAGCGAGAATATTTAAGTGATTTACTCCCCCGAGTGGGAATCGAATCTACAACTGTCGCGTTTACAGTCAGACGCTGTGCCATGGCGATCTTTCGACAGTGAATTATGTTCATTTTAAATGTATGTCACATTTAAAATAAACACGTGTACATGTTTGAAATGACCAATTTTGCTTCACCGGCACTTTTTAGTGGTATTGCGGTTTTTAAATTATATTCCCATTTAAATAATTCACTTTGACATACTCCTATTCATTGCACAGAAAATTTTTAAAAAATCATTTTAATTTTAAATTGATATGGACTATAGTATGAAAATAAGTAAAACTCAATAACAAAGAATGCGATAGCAATTCTCTTTTCAAAGTGTTTACAACCCTATATAATATTTGATAGCACGCTTTGTGTGGTGCCTATTATGTTGTAACGTGCCAATTTCATGTAACTTGACTTGATCACATTAATCCAATTCAATTTTATAATTGGAAGATTTGGTACATAATTATTATTTATTTGTTACAAAATTAATATGTATCATATATATCTTATATAGACTATATATAGAGGTTTTCAGATAAGTTTGGTTTTTCTTAATAAGTTTTGCACATTCATTTGTTTATTTTAAATACCCAAGTAGTAAGTCATGAACTATTTAAAATATACTTCTTTTGGTGCGTGGGCACAGTTATGCGATCTGACGTGGGCGACAAGTACTCAACACTAGCATAGAAAACATTAATTGGTATATTATTAAAATAATTATACCTTTTAGTATGTAAATTTGGCAATACGACGGAAATTAAACGTTGTCTTAATTTCTACGCCTCTTTAATGATAACAATGATGATAAGGCACAAGTATGAATTGAAATAGGCAAAATGAATACCTTTTAAATATATTTTAGGGGGAAGACCGGTGTAAGATGCGGAGATTTGGCCATGTCCTTCAAATCTATATTCCAAGATGTCCGAAACGCAGTAGATTACGTCCATATACACGGGGACTTAAAGACAAAAACCACAGAAAATTTAGACTTATATTTGAAAAAGGATGACAGATTGCCAATGTTCCTGTCGAGGATACGGGAGAGTGGCGCCAAACTGTTTATTCTTACGAACAGCGATTACAACTTTACTGACAAGATTATGAATTATCTCTTCGATTTTCCTTATGGATCTCAGGTATGCTTAAGCTGTTTTTGTCTCATTATAATGTTGTATATATGTTTTACTTTTTTTTGCGGAGAATTAACTAAGATTGATTACTATAATTTTCGTTAGTAGATTCAGGTAATTTTAGATAACTTCTCAGTAATGTTTATATTCGGCTATATGTTATATAAATCATAATATCTTAATATGAAAATATATATAATTATATAGGACTCTCTGACCACGCTGCTAGGTTATTTTTAGTTCACTCATTTTTGCAAATTTGTATGCCTACCTTGCCATATGCAAAAGTATGTATTTAGTCATATTTTTATAGTATTATGTTTTGTTTAAACTAGTATGATATATTTACTCTGTGCAATGAGGGCGACTGAAACAAATTAGCATTTTAAATGGAAACATAGCGCCTATAAAATTTGTTTGTTAGTGAATGACAGAATGAACTTAGTGCGTATATTATGAAACTCGTCAAGGTTATTTATTTGGAATGCCTCTACACTGGAAAAGGTTGCGTCACTGTGAATAAACATTCTTCATAATAGAGATTATAGTAGAAAAATTATTTATAAACAATTTTAATTTTATGCAATAATTGCACACTTAAGCTGAGACATGTGAAATATATTTCAGATCAATTCAGTTGTTTTTTGCATTTAAATATACTATTATAATATTAACACGATTTTTTAAGTTAAATTACTAATTTGTAGACAGTGTTTGAATTTGTAGAAGTTGATTATGTTGCGGTCCACGTTCCATATCATAATTTTGCATATTTACTAATCTATATATTAGTACATTTTTTCTTTCTAAGTTAGTGTGTAAAATAACATACGTATGTCGTGTAATAGGGGCATGTCATTGTTATTCTAAATAGCCGAGAGGAAAAGTACCTACGGTTGCACTTATGTAACACTACGGGGACCTCGTTCTGTGGCGTGATGATTTATCATTTAATACGTGCGCTAATTAACTTAAAAATAATATAAAATAGTTTCGATATTTTATCTTAAGTTCCAGTATATGTTTTATTATTCTTATTTTTTATTTTATGATATTCAGTTGTTACACACTATACGCAGAGAAGAAGCATTCCAATTTTAATTTTTTGTTTTTTTTAACCAAATTGAATAAAGTAGTTATTTGTGTTTGGTCTAAAAAAATGCTTGGTTTTATAAAATATTAGATATATATTCTCAATATAAATGGAATCTCTCTCTTTGGAATGTGGTTTGCTCAGTCAACATTGTTCATATCGTGTTTGTCGTTTATATTTTTATGTTTCAAAGATATTTTTTCTAAAAAGTTAAAGCTCTTGGATGTGTTAATAGATGAAAGATATAATAGACATAAGTGAAAGACATGTGTTTTGGTTCTAATGACCCAAATGGTAGTCCATTAATACCTACTCGTATGTGAAGAGAATGTTTAACGTCTATCTAATTATTATCAATAGATACCTACAAAAATAGTACAAAACTTGTATTACTAAAATGTTATAGGTATGGTAATTAGGTATATGTCTCTCACATATGATAAATGTGTGGGTTGTTTGGAATTTGCGATTGATAGATCTCTATCTCTTATAGATGTGGCAGTAATAAAACATTTATTGCTTAGCTTATTTTATACAAGGATACCATCTTTTATTAACAACACACCGTCGTCGTAAATATCTGTGTGTGGGGAATGACTCTGTTGTCAAATAATTTGTTGACTTTTTTTATCTTTACACTTTTTCGTATAATAAAGCATTGATAAAGAAAGCCTATTGGAAAACACTCCATTCCCTACTTATTATTTATTAAAAAACATTGTTATTTTTTTTGTTTTTATATGTAAATTAGCGTTCATAATGAAGTATCTTCTTCTTCCTGGCATTAATCCCGGCTATTCCAGGGTCTGCCTATAAGTATGTATGGTTATGAAGTATGTATGGTTGAAACTTTCTTATGCTATACATAAGTCGTCTAACACATTGACATCAAACACACAAAGTATTGTTTTTTTATAAAGCAACGTAATTGTAGTCACCCTTAACATAGAAGATATCAGTCTTTTTGGAAATTGGCCATATTTAGAAACTTCCATTCCAGCCTGGCGAGCCCCACAGAAACTGGAAGACATATTTCGACTGGATCGTAGTAGATGCAAAGAAACCATTATTCTTCGGTGAAGGCACAACATTACGTCAAGTTGACACACAAACGGGTGCTTTGAAGATGGGTCACCATGTTGGCCCTCTTCATGAGGGTTTAGTTTACTCTGGAGGTATGTATCAGTTTATTTTTACTATATTCAAGTATTAAATTATTTTAGAAGATTCTGTTCAGTTGTAAAATTATTTAATTAACTATTAAAGTGATTTTTATTAATTTTCTTTTCCTGTTTCATCTCTTTTGTGTCATTGTATATATTTATATGTTGTATGTGTGTATGTTTGTATAGGTATAGTAATATTGATTAATATTATGTATTATATATATATATATATATTATATTATAATATAGTGTATTGATATTTGTATGTAGGTTTATTATTATTATTATTAACATAATATTAAAATACCGCACCCGAATCATTTCTTTTAACATCTCCTACATTCAAGGGTTTCTGGTAGAGATCTCTATTAGAGATAAGTTATCCATTGTACACATTTTTTTCTATTGTTATAAGTTTTCTGTACTTTCTTTCTTGTGTGGTACATAAATAAAAAAATGAAAGTGACTTCAACGAGGCAAATATTTTTAATCTAAATTCTTGACAGGTCGTTAAAATAACTTTATCAGCTATAAAGTTTTTTCTTGTTGATTGACTAAAAAAAAAGCTTTAAATTACTTCCCGTATCTAAAATTATTAATTGTTAATTTTTTTGAACATTTTATTTTCTTGGTTATGTAAAATAAACACTAATTGAAATCGATCTTAACCTGACCTTGACATTCTATTTCCTTGCTCGTACAAAAATTATAATTACATGTAATAGAGTGGTGGTAGAGTTTTTTACTGCCGCATATCAAATACATAGTACTAGCACGTTTAGTCATTTAAAAAAATTAATTTATATTGATATTCTTACCTATTCTTAACTAGTTGATCAGCTGTCAAAATGATTTCTTTACGTTTAGCCACTATTAACATAAATGGTCTAACACTAACAAACACGAAGTGGAATTGTTAATGAAGGCACATAACTTAGATATATTCCTTATCTCGGAAGCCCATTGTACCACTAACACATACCTAAGCTTCAAAGACTACAAATGTCATTTAACGCCTCATCCAGATGGTAGAAGACACGCTGGAACTGCAATCATAATAAAAAAATCTATAAAATACCATCAAATGCCCGATTATAAAACGGAACATATCCAAGCTACTACTAGAGCAGTAGAAGATAAAAGTGGTTACCTTAACATAACTGCAGTGTATTGCCCACCAAGATATACAATAAGTGAGACAATGTTCACTGACTTCTTCAGTACTCTTGGAAACCGTTACATCGCAGGTGGAGACTGGAATTCGAAGAACATGTATTGGGGATCTAGAGTGACGACTACCAGGGGTAGACAATTGAAATCTACCATAGATAAACATCATAGCTTTGCCATAACAACTGCAGAACCAACATATTGGCCAAGCCATTCCGACAGACTTCCTGACCTGCTGGACTTCTTTGTCGCTAGGGGACTTAAGGAGTATCTTAAGGCCGAATCTTGCTATGACAGTCCCTCAGACCATACACCAGTGTTACTCACGGTAAGCTCAGGTTTGATAGAGACAACGGATCCCATTACTCTTTATAATAAATATACTGACTGGGACTCCTTTGGGCAATATATAACAGACAATATACAAATGAAAGTGGCTTTGAAGACAGCTGAGGACATAGATGAAGCGACAGAATACATTACGAGACTAATCCAGGAATCCTGTTGGTTGAACACTCCTTGGTCAAACTCAAAATTTAAAGCTACCGACTCTCCCGCAGAGATCAAAATAGCAGTACTGGAAAGGAGAAGGCTGCGAAGAGTCTGGCACTCATCTAGACTAGATTTAAACAAAAGAAACTTCCAGAGAGCGTGTAATAAATTAAAAGAAAACTTAGCTGAGTGGCATAATAATACGCTCGCAATGAAATTGGAGTCCCTTACACCTACTCCACAAACAAACTACTCGTTGTGGAAGTTTACTAAAAACTACAACAGGCCGCAACCGACAATCCCCCCACTGAGGTATAATCATAGCTGGGCAAGGACCCCTCAAGAAAAAGCAGATCTCTTCGCTGTTCACCTGTCGAAAGTCTTTAGCCCTAATTCTAGCAATGACAGTGGAACTGAAGAGATTGTGGACTCAGTTCTGCGTCAGGATTATCAGATGTCAAATGAGACTTGGCGAATGATCAAAAACCTAAAGGATAAAAAGGCACCCGGCTTTGACCTCATTACTAAGGAGGTATTAAGGCAGCTACCAAGAATAGCAGTGGTGTTTCTAACTACACTGTTCAATCGCATTTTGACAGTTCAGCATTTTCCACAGCAGTGGAAAATATCACAGATTCTCATGATACATAAAGCGGGAAAACCACTTCATGAAGTCTCCTCGTATCGGCCCATAAGCCTGCTTCCAGTATTGTCAAAGGTCTTTGAAAAACTGCTTCTCCACAAAATTAAACCATTACTAGATGACAATAACATCATACCGGCACATCAGTTTGGGTTCAGGTCTGGGCACTCTACCGTAGAACAGGTTCACAGAGTGTGCTTCAGGATAAGACAAAGCCTAGAAGAAAAAGAGTACTGTTCCTCAGCATTTCTAGATGTGCATCAGGCATTTGACAGAGTGTGGCACAGAGGCCTACTCTATAAAATAAAAACTTACCTTCCCCACAGCTACGTGGAATTGATGAAATCTTATCTCTCAGATCGACTATTTCAAGTGCGAGTTACTGATAATACATCTGAGCTCTTAGAAATTAAAGCCGGAGTTCCTCAGGGATCAGTGCTGGGTCCGGTGTTGTACACCCTCTACACAGCAGACTTACCAGTAACAGATGGCGTAACTACTGCCACATATGCCGATGACACGGCAATCTTGGCTAGCAGCGCGGATCCTGTGGAGGCTTCTGAGATGCTACAACGGGGACTGGACAGTGTATCCTTATGGCTGAACAAATGGCGAATAAAAGCTAATGTTACAAAATCTGTACACGTCACCTTCGCCCTTAGAAAAGGCGACTGTCCTCCCGTACAACTAAATCAAACCATTCTCCCACACACAGATAGAGTAAAATACCTGGGAATGCACTTGGATAGGCACTTGACGTGGAAAAACCATGTAAAGAGTAAAAGAGATGAACTTAACATCCGATACAAGAATCTCAAATGGTTGATTGGATGGAACAGTATATTATCTATTGATAATAAATTGCTTATTTATAAAACAATCCTTAAGTCTGTATGGACTCACGGCATACAACTGTGGAGCAGTTGTAGCAATTCTAATGTCTTAATACTGCAAAGAATGCAAAATATAATACTCAGATCTATATGCAAAGTACCATGGCTTGTTACCAATGCCGAAATACATAATGAACTAAAAATGAACACCATAAAGGAAGAAATCCTGTCGGCTACAGATAAATATAAGGGGAGGCTGGAAGCCCATCCCAATGAACTTGCTGCAAAGCTAATAACACCTTCTTATCAAAAACGACTTAAAAGGAAAGACATCTTAAGTTGCTAAAGAAAAGAGGAGATGTCCTCACTGGAGGACACACTCGAAAAGCGATTAAACACCTTCATCGCATCTGCTAAAAGTACTGAATGTAACTGATTGCAGATAAAACTGAGAAAAAAAAAAAATAATATTGATATTCTTAATAATTAAACTTCAATATATCTATCATGATAGCCATCAATTCCATTATTTTTTTATCGGCTTACGAAAACTTAAATAACTAACTAATAAATAATAAATTAAAGTAATTAAATTATTTATTTTGGTATTGACTGACGCACTAACGGTCCTGGGATATATCTTATCATATCACCATTAAGAACTTTGAGTAGCGTACAATAACGTAGCTTAACAAAAAAATACTAGCCTTGAGCTATTCCTATTTTTTTTATAGGTATAACAAGTTTTATTTATAAAAAATTTATATTTTCAAAGTGGATGGAATATCTTGTGGATAATTTTATATATTATGTTATTTATGAAAATTATACTTTATTCGACATTGAGTGCTTGTAATATTTTTGATGCTAAATTAATACAATTAATGATATTTAGCGTTTGGAGCAAAATTTATTTGACTATTTGCAAAAAAAAAATAATTGGAAAACAACCCAGTTTTGCATTTAGCTTTACAATTTAGATATATGGATTTTAAAAAAAGTTATTTGTAATAGGTTCATGCGACGTATTTACCGAACTGATAAGTGCAAAAGGCAAAGACGTCCTGTACATTGGTGACCATATATTCGGAGATATCCTCAAGTCGAAGAAAATAGGCGGATGGCGCACTTTTCTCATTGTACCCGAATTAGTTCAGGAACTACACGTCTGGACCGACAAGTGCCAGTTGTTCGCCCAATTACAAAACTTGGATATACAGCTTGGCGATATGTACAAGTAAGATTTTCGTTGTCTTGTTTTTCATTTATTTACTTGACAGATCTTTAATTATTTTCAAAACCTAAAAATAATCGAAATTACAGCGGAGAACGGAATGTCTTGACACTAGATCCTTTCTGTTTATCATATACATACATATATGTGGGATGACGCCAAGAAATCAAAACTTTCGAACTTTAATGATATTTTATAGCATTACAATTTATTTCAAAATTAGCTACACGCTCACAATAGGGTAGGCAGAAGGAACCTAGTGTTAAGATACTCCGTTCCCCACTCTCCGCCGCGAGGACTAAGCTGAGAATAACACGGTTTCTATTTTGCCAGAATTTCAGAATACTTGTTATAATAGCCAAATAGTCTAGTCTAGTTTAGTCTAGTTAATAGTCACATCAATTAATGGCATTTAGGTGTAGTATGAAAAGGGCTATAAAATTCATTTAAAGACGTATACGGCTTCATATGGTCATAAATATTCTGTTATCTCTCTTAGGTTATTATTGAAGGATAGGTCAAATAGGGTGTGACGTTATGATTTTAGTAAAAAATAAGTTGATTATTATGTACTAATCATAGCTGTTTTGTTCTTTATAAAATAAAAAAAAAACAGTATTACTTGAGTTATTCTAGATTATAATTTGATATCAAAAATTACTTGTTATAGATAACGTAAGGGTCACCTTTACATTTTTTGTTTTGAACATGTCAAAATATAATTTACGTGTATTTTGCATAATAGTTTGCAATCAAGAATTTATTTTGTATTTTTAGTTATATATGTTAGTTATGTATGTAAAGCTTTTCTAATATGATATCAATGTTATTACATATACTAGTGGGATAATATAGATTGTTTTAGTATATAAAGTATGAAAATATATACTCTTTCGTCATACGGGTATTACAGCTCTACTTGCAATATTAAAAAATATGTTTATCTCCACAGAGATTTGGATTCGAGTACAACAGAAAAACCGGATATTTCCAAGCTGCGTATGTCTATCCGTGACGTCACACACAAAATGGACCTCGCGTACGGAATGCTCGGTTCGCTGTTCCGATCTGGGTCTAGACAAACATTCTTCTCTTCCCAGGTAATTTTTTAAATCAATTTCTTCATTTTATTTAATATCTTTCTTTCTCTTTCTCTAACAAGGCAAAAAAGACGCGTCGTTAAGTCCCGCTACTCAAAACGCAATACCGAGATTTCGTTTAGAACGGAGTGTCTTAACATTTATTAAATTTGAATTTAGTCTAATCTGAGTAAGATAGTAAAAATATATATAATATTATATTAATTCCTCAGAATAAGTTTTGAACCCACAATCATTAGTGATGTCTTATTTTTAGTTCTATCCATCATTCCCATTCTATTCATGGTAGTTTTAGTCGAGAATCTTGACATATTAACTATAACGCCGAGGAGGCGGGTTCAAAACGAACTATTTTTTCCAATCTTGAGTACGTTAATACGTTAAAAACTGTTTAATACTTATTAAAATATATAAATAATAACCGGCGGTGCATGTTTAGGTGGTGAGGTACGCGGACCTATACGCGGCGTCGTTCTTGAACCTGATGTACTACCCGTTCTGCTATATGTTCCGCGCGCCCGCCATGCTCATGCCGCACGAGTCCACCGTCGCGCACGAGCAGCGCTTCACCTTCGACGCGCCCGCTATCGACCGGTACAACACTATGACGATACTAACACATCACTCATGCAACTGCCACAACAGTACCGCGACATGCGGCTATTGACACGTTACTATCATTCAATCACAACATCAAAGTTCAGAAACTGAACGAAGTTCCGTTTCTCAACACGTAATGCCTCAAGAATTCGGCGGAAGATGGGGCACGGAGTGTCTTAACACTCGGTTCTCAGGTGAGGTGATCTTACTAATCTAATATACAAATGTTTCCAGTTCAAGACACTCGAGCACACCGCGGATCTTAAGCGAGCGCGCGTTTAGCGCAGCCTGCGTCGCTGAAATATCTTCAGAGGAAACTGTCTCCGAATCATTGGATATAAAGGTAATTATTTATTATGTGTTACTTATGGTTATAAATGAGTTAAGTGGTTAGTGGATATACTACAAAGTATATAATATTAATTTACAGAGATTAAGAAATTTTAGTTTTAAATTGTAAAAAAATTTAAATTGTAAATTCTTATTCCAAAGTTGAGTAAATTTTAACTGAAAAAATCTTGACCTTGAAACTACCTTAGTGTTGCTAAATCGTAAATAGTGTCGCTATATAGTAAAATAATTTGAAGAAAATTTTGCATTTTGCTGCAAATTAACAGTTAACTTTCATAAGATATAAAGTAAAATACTCTTTATTGCTGGTGCACAATAAAGAGTATTTTACTTTATGTTATATAATATTTATTTTATTCCAGGGCGAGCGGTCAGTGCCGCACGTGCGCCCGGAGACCCCGCAGCGCCTCACGCACACGCACGACGAGGACTGTTCCGATGACGAGGACATCTCCAAGCACAAATAGAGTGGTTAGTAGCGCCGTTTTACTTACAGCCCGAGAACCACTTGTCGAGACACGACCGCAGAATGCTTCATTTAGATACCTACATACTGGCGCCCGCTCACACTAACGCTTGAGAAGGAAATAAGCGAAACTAAGACAAAAGCCTCAAATTAACCTATACTAAAGCCTTAAACTGCAGCTAACTTCAGGGCGGCCACGATTCGTCGTCTCAGTCTGCATTTAGAGAACGTGCAGTGTAGGACTGGGAAATTAAAGAATACTTAAATATAATCACTTTCCTGAATTTCCATATTGAAACATTGTTATTTCACCTAAGCTATATTATTATTTACTTTCGCAATGCCACTATTATTTTGTTTGTATACATTTTTATTATTTATATGTTTTATATGTTTGTTCACTATAAATTTTAGTCTATCTCTCTACCTACATTCCGTTGACGCTTATATTATGAGCTTACAATTTTGAAAGTAAATTTTTTTTATACTAAAATACGGTAATGTGTTCTAAATCTTATTTTTTTTTGCAGAACCCTTATGTCTACGCGTTTGGTCAATTAATTGTTATGGTATATAATAAGAAGATTCAACGACGTACGTCTGAAGAAATGCTTTTAAAAGCAGACTCTCATTATAAAATGTTGTTCTTGTTATCAATTTGTTGAAAAACTCATTGTGAGACTAAATTTATTGATATTATAAAAATTCTTTAATATATATGCTATGGACTAAGTGATAAATTGGTATTTTTCATAATTTCAAATACCCGGGGTATTACTTATAGTAAGGTAATAAGGATGGCAATTTAATATTAGCTATACAAGTAATTAAATTGTCCGGCCGTACGTACATTTCGTTTTGACAAATAAAGAATTAGTTACTTTTTATTATTTACAATGCCTAGTCATTATTTATAATACCTTCATTAATTACTTGGTCCATAACATACTGACACAGTTAAAAATAGATCTACCGTGTAGTAAAATAACGCACTTTTTTTAATATATAAAGGTAATCTACGGTTTTGAAGTATACGAAATAAATAAATATGAAGTATACTTTACTAGTTTAACTTGTTTTAAAAGTTTTAGTTGCAATTTCTTTGATATAATACATTAAAAAAAATATTTAAAGGACTTAATTAGTTTACTATTCACTATTCTGATATAAGACATAGTGGAGGTCCATCAGTTATATTAAACACAATCTAAATCCGTTAAGGTGCCATCTATAAATTACGTAACAGGAATTTCATGATCATTTAATTTCATGACCCAAGGGAGAGAGCTCCCTTGTCACATTTGTGGGCACCCCTCTCCAACGTGACGTCATATAATATTTCATGTAATACTTTACAATTTTACACTTAAACAATATTATATTAAAACAGCAGTCTGTTTGTTATTTTTGTTCACACCAATTCAAATTTAATACTTACGTGACGTCACGATATTAAAGATAACTCCACCCTTGTCACTCTTACCCTTGACCTTTTATCGTGTATCGTCATTTATGAATGGCACCAAATATTACTTTGCTTTTCCTTTGTTTAGTTATTCAAAGCTTTTTGCATTTTTATCTTAACTGCACTGAATACGGTTTGTAATGCTTCGCCATATTATTATATCGTATTGGGATCTGATGAGCAATGTTAAATATTGTGTGTAAGAATTCTCAATTATGATATTTTTAATTTTACATGTAAATGTAAACATGTAACTTTTATGGACAAGCAATGATAATTTTATATAAGTATATAATTTGTAAATTATGTATGATTATCGCTATATATATATATATATATATATATATACAAAGGGTAACGCAATTTGAATGTTATGGAATTCATGTAAAATTATTTTTTTATGAATTAAATCCGATTATGCCTAAAATGTACCACAATGTTTTAATCTATGAATATTAATATCTCTAACATGACTATATTGTGACAAAATAACAATTATTCGTTATGTAATTTTAAATTCGAAAGAGTGCTTCCGAATAGTAATTATATAAAGAAATTACTATGAAATGTATTCATAAGACTTGGTGGTACGTCTTAGCAGGGATGTTATGGGGCTCAGTAACCGTATCCGAAACTATCACATATTCGATATAAGATAATTTCGGATATGGGTAGAATAAATGATAATGACAGGTTTTGTATTTTGCTTGGACTAGCGCTCTTAGAACGTACGATGAACTTTTGTTTCTAGAAAAAGATAACAAATTATCACAAACTGTCAATAAATTTCTCTGAAAGATAATACGTGTTACCAAAATTATCCAAAACTAATGGATCATCTTCATCATCATCATCATCAACATCCATCTTTTGTCCACTGTTGGGCATAGGCCTTCCCCAATTCTCGCCACCACACTCGATCTTCAGCTTTTAAAACTAATGGATGATTTGAAATAATTTTGTATCCATAACCAATATCGATATTGTATTATTCTTACCATATCCATTTTCTAAATGTTATTTTCGTAACATCCCTGCATCTTAGCACAAGTAGGCATAATTGCGAAAATGAGTGAAATATTCGAGACTGGTCAAGGAACGTGATAATAAATGAAATTGTGATGATTATTCTATAGATG